>JAULJZ010163959.1:0-26057 GCA_032270985.1 Heliamphora pulchella | reverse complement strand
TTTCAAAATGATTTTAACACTTTGACCCTTTTGTTTGAAAAATGGAGGCGCCACTTGATTTTTGAGAAAAATCAAGAAAAATAAAAATAAACCACTTATCTTTAAAGCATTAACCAAAGAAAACACAAGTTCATGGGCTAAAGTACGAATCGGGAAAAGTGTTAGACACCTTGTTTCGCTCAACTATGAGCTTGGCCTTTACTCACCATCATTGGTTCTTAAAATTAATTTTTTTCAAATGCATGCAAATAAAAAAAATAAAAACAAAAAAAAAACAAGCAAAATCAAATAGTAAAATTGTATGCTATAATTACATAAACACACAAAAACGAAAAATAAGACATAATAAAAGAAATTCTAAACCCTAAGCATGCAAAATCTATACTAAGGATACATGATTAATATTGCATGAAATAAATAAATAATAAAATCAATACAAGCCGCTAAACCCTAACCATATTAAGCAGATTGCATACTAGATGTCATACATAACTTGATAGAATTCTACAAAAGCGAGGTTCAAGCAACTGAAAATAACAAAAGCTTGCGACCATAACATATTGATGTTGAGGTAGCCAAGAAAATAAACATAAAGTTCACAGGGGGCGAGTCACATTCTTGCGACCGTGATGATGTAAGTGCTAAATAGTTACGCCCGTAATATTAATTATGGCAACCGTGACATATGTGAGCACTGTTTTTGCTGAATTTTAATAAACAGTGTTGGGTGTGAATGTGCAATGCGTTTATGATAAGAAACGGAATTACAGAAGTGGTTAAGAGTATTTTGATTGAAAACACGATAGAAACATGCACAATTTGATACTAATCAAAATTAAGTATTAATCATACAAATAATATAATTATGACGACAAGACTAATAATGAAAAATTAAAAGAACAAGCATGCCAATTGTGAATTAAAATTAGGAATTTAACCCGATCTCTCCACGGGGTAGAGAATGTGGAGAGGAAAGTGTCGGGGGTCTTGCAAATGTACCTATAATACAGTATCACAGGCGTATCCTCAAGTCGTGGGATGCAATACTCGTCTCTCCAATCACCGGAAAAAAATCCAATTCCAGTACTTCGAGCGAGTGGATGGTGGAAGTGTATAGGGAATCAGGGTTTGAGTCATTAATTCGACAGAGGGTCGACATATTCCAATCGTCTTTTGAAAATTGTACTGAAGGTACTGAAGGTAAACATATATGGACATCGTCAACCAATGAAATGGTAACACGCCCAAGGCTCAGAATATGCTCACACAGGTTGCGGTCGCAACATTGAAGGTTGTGATCGTGACAATGGATATTGCGGCCGTGACCTTTTTAGGGTTTTCAAGGAATTCTTGTTGCTGTCGAGACAATGAAGTTTGCAGGCGTAAAGTTCGAAGGTTGAGGGTGCAACTATAAAGGCTATTGAACAACTATATCGCAGGGTTAAAAAGTTGTAACCTTGAGGCTTAAAGGTTGCGGTCTTGAGGTTTGATTTTCCGAAGTACTGGTTTTGAATCTTTTTTCGACAATTGTTTGGAGACTTTAAGCACCATATCTTTTGGTTTTCATTATTGGATTCACCCGGATAAACCTAAGATTCGGTGGGGTTATATCGGAGTGTCTGCAGTTATTCCTCTTTTATACAACTTGTGCAGCAACGCGTAATGCAAGTTATATCAAAGACCCAAATACAATACTCATTTGACCAAGCCATTAATCTTAAGTTACAAACACATAAGCATACGTATGAAAGTGATCGTACTCGAAATTCTATCGAGCTGCCTATGTACCGTTTTGCTATGAATTAGACCAAAACATAGTTTTGGGCAATGCATAATGCAAAATGTAAAACACAGTGCTGTTACTAATAAACAACGATCCGAAAGCCTGAGAATTCTACTGGGAATAAAATAATTAAAAGGGTCGAGTTAAAATCATAGAAATTATTTCGATCGAAAAAGCAACATAAATTAATAAGTCAAGTCAAGACCTAAAAATTTGAACGAGAACGGGACAAAAAATAATTAAAAAATTGAGTTAAAATTTTAAAATTATTTTTATTGGGAGAAAATTACAAATTAATTGATCGAGTCAAGACCTAAAAATTTAGACAATAATGAGACAAAAAATAATTAAAAAGTCGAGGCAAAACTTTAAAATTATTTTTATCGGAAGAAAATCACAAATTAATTGGTCGAGTAAAAACCTAAAAATTTGGACGAAAACGGGATAAAAAATAATTAAAAAGTCGAGTCAAAATTTTAAAATTATTTTTTATTAGGAGAAAATTATAAATTTATAGGTCGAGTCAAAACCTAAAAATTTGAACGATAATGAGATAAAAATAATTAAAAAGCCAAGTCAAAATTTTAAAATTATTTTTATAGAGAAAAAATTACAAATTAATAGATCGCGTCAAAACGTAAAAATTTGGATAGTAATGAGAAAAAAATAATTAAAAAATTGAGTCAAAATTTTAAAATTATTTTTATCAAAAAACGAGCCAAACAAACATATCCTTAGGTGCAATGATGGAAAACTTAATGCAATGATGACATAATTAAAATACCTGCAACAAATAAAGTTTGCGGTCGCGACAAACGAAGCGACGCGACGTTTGGAGTAGGATGCAATCGTAGGTATTTCTTAAATCGGTTGTTGGGGTCGCGACATGGCGATTGCCTTTTGTTGCGGGCGTTATAAACGAACCTTGTGACTGCAAGGACCGTATGCTCTATAAAGCCTCTGGTCCATGCGGGAACAGCCCATTCTCACCCTTCTCACTTTTTCTTTAACTTCAATGTTCTCTCTATCTCCCTTTTGGGTTCCCAAATTCCTTTGGTATTTTGTGATTATTTTGCGTTACTTCCTCATCCCCGGATGATGTTTACACTACTATTTCTTCCCCTCTTGTTCATAGCAGGTAGTGGACGAGGAGATGATGACCTTAGGGGCGACAAGGCCCTTCTGTTGCCGGGAGTTCTTCCGTGGGCGTCATTGGAGGTGTCGGTTCCAGCGTTTCGGCCAGCTGTATGACTAATACATAGCTCTCTACTTCCATGGGGGCAATGGAAACTTTAGCGACTGAGGCAAAGCGGGTCTCTCTTCAAGCGGCAGAGCAGGCTGCTGCCAAAGCGGAGGCCGTATGATTTCTAGACCCTCATGCCGGCGAGGGTATCTCGAGTCCCTGTAATCCCCTCCGGTATGCTCCCATGCCACATCATCTAAACAAGGATGGGATGAGGAGGTACGAGCCTCTTGTTGCTGACGTGGCCCCCGACCTTCTTCTCCACAGGCCTTTCGTTCATCTATTTCACCAAAATCACGCGGTAAGTCTCTTTTACCTTCTTTATTTTCCAAAGACGTTATAGTATGCTTGTAACTTTGCTTTCAAACATAGAATGCATGTGTAAGGTTTAACAACCGAACTTGTAATAAATGCACATGATTAACAAATCCGAAAACCCAATTATTGCCCTAGTTTAAATGTTGACACACTTATTTATTCTAGAAACTTTGCATGCAGTTAAAACTTGATAAAACAAATGGTGCATAAACTTTGAAATTCTAAAAAAAAAAAGGTATTATCTTGACTTGCAAGCTAACCACACCACATAACACTTAGAACTTAGAAACCTATGACCACACACTTAGGACTCGGACTAAGATTTTAACAGGATATCTAGATTATTGGGGTTCTGAACAAGGTACCTAAATAACTAGGACTTTAAAACATGCATGCCTAGAGAGCAGGGTTTAAAAATATGGGTGCCTCGAAAATAGGGCTTAGGGTGCTCAGAACACTAGGGCTTAGAGTGCCTGAGAAGCAAGGCTTGGGGTGCCTGAGGATTAGGGCTTGAAACACGGGTGCCTAAATCACTAGGGCTTGGGGTGCCTAGAACACTAGGGCTTGACAAACTTAAGAAATGTCTCACGTACTTAGGACCTAGACAACCCTTCGCATGTGACTAGGGTATAATAGAGGGATGTATAGCTCACTAGGGCTTGACAAACCTAAGACAAGTCTTACGGATTTATGACATAAACAACGCTTCGTATATGACTAGAATTTGAAAAGTGGGGTACTTAGCGCAATAGGGCTTGACAAACTTAAGACACGTCTCACGGACTTAGGATCTAAACAACGCTTCGCATATGGCTAGGGTTTAAAATAAGGGTGCCTAGCGCACTAAGGCTTGACAAAGCTAAGACACGTCTCACAAACTTAGGACCTAGACAACGCTTCACATGTGACTAGGGTTTAAAAGAGGGGTGCCTTGCGCACTAGTGCTTGACAAACTTAAGACACTTCTCACGAACTTAGGACCTAGACAACGGTTCACATGTGACTAGTGTTTAAAAGAGGGGTACCTAGCTTACTAGAGCCTGATAAACCTATGACACGTCTCATGGACTTAGGACATAGATAGCGCCTCGCATACAACTAGGGTTTGAAAAGAGGGGTGCCTTAGCGCACTAAGGCTTAACAAACCTAAGACACGTCTCACGAACTTAGGACCTAGACAACGTTTTGCATATGACTAGGGCTTGAAAGAGGGGTGCCTAGTGACTGGGGTTTAAAATAGGGGTGCCTAGCTCACTAGGGCTTAACAAATCTAAGATACGTCTCATGGATTTAAGACCTAGATAATGCTTAGCATACTACTAGAGTTTGAAAAAATGGGTGCCTAGCGCGCTAAGACTTTTTTATCTTTTCTCCTCATTTATCTGGCAATTCTTTAATATATTTTCTTAGTATTTCCTTTGTCTTTGTTTTACAAGCTAGCGAGCGGATCCGAGGATTTGGAGGTTCTAGCAGTGCCCTCCAGTGGTATCGGGCCCTCCCTGCTCAGAGCCAGGCTTTCGTGGATGGAGATGGTTTCGGTTGATTCATACCGCTGCTGGGTGACACCACAAATGATAGCGTTTAGATAACTGCTCTTGCTGAAAGATGGTGGGATACCACCTATACCTTCCATTTCCCTACTTTTGAGGCCACTCTGACTCCATTCGACTTTGCTATGATTATCAACATTAGGGTCGGTGGGGAGCCCATTCCGTTTGACCCTAATATTCACCGCTCTTAGAGGCCCTAACATATTTCCTTGGCACAGTGCCGACCCAGATGGACAGAGGGCGTGTTCGGTATACCTGGTTTTACAATCACTTCTGACATTTTGAGTGTACCGAGCCTCGTTACTATAAGTGGGTCGCCCGCGTCTTCCTGCTGTATATTTTTGGTATTTCCTTGTTTCTGAACAAGGAAAATACTATCTATCTCTACTACTTGATGGCCCTTCACTATCTGGATAGGGTCGCCACTTATGACTAGGGAGGTGCTGCTCTTGCCACATTTTATAGCTTCGTGAAGGCCGTGACGAGGATCTCGCAGGAGCTGAGCATTGCTGAGTATTGGAGGATCTGAGAGGTATACCACTGCTTTTGACCTTTTCTGCACTTTCATCTTATATATGCCTTTTATCTGTCATCTTTGCTGATTCTTTCTTTTGCGCCTCTAGAGTCATAAGTTCCTTGGGATGCACGTCATGGCAAACTCTCATCCGGAACCCTTGGTGATTCCTCATGGAGCTCGATGGATAAGAATTTTTAGAGGGAAGAAGGTAGAGGGAGGAATCTACACAGGTCTCCGCTCTTCTTGGACAAGCTTACTCCTAATTAGGTATGATTTTATTTCTTAAAGCTGTATACCTTCTTTTATCCTTTTTTACAATAGTTACTTATCCAATGCTTTTCCCTTTTCGCAGGTCCACTGGGATTATCTAATAAGGAGTAAAGGAGAGAGCTGCAAAGGTCTGATGCAAAGTCGTGATGCTTCTTCCATGCGAATCCTTCTAGAGGGCCCTTTTTGTCGAGAGTGGTACCTTAGAGAGAGGGTGTGTCATCAGTCTCTAGACTTGGACCATTTTCGTATTTTGATGCTGTCTCTAGCCCGCATGTGCCTTATCAATGTTATGAGTGACCTTGATGTGATGTTGGAGATGATAGGAGTGCAAGCGTTTACACTACTGGAGCCACTAGAAGACTACGAAGCATGGGTGATGGGACACTTCATAGGACCGATGGGCCCTCGCCTATGGTTATGGGAGATCCTCTCGCTTAACCAGCCATGGCCGGGAGGAGAGCAAGAGCAACAACAGGAGGAGGAGGAGCAGCAGCAATAGGAGGTGCAGGTGCCCCAATGGTTCCTTGAGAGCTTAGTGTTTATGTCACAGGGTACCCCATGAACATTCTTATTCCAGTTCCACCAGCCTCGGAATTTGTAGCGGATGCTTCTCAGGTTTAATCTCATTCTAAAGCTTTTCATTTCAACTTTTCTTATTTACCTTGCTCAACTCTTACTTCTTTTCTACAGGTTAATCAGGAGTGGGTGGATCTAACACCTTCTTTTGATCACTGGCATGAGGGCCTTAATACGCCAACAGGATGCTACCCTTCGCGCTGCCAGGATTGCTTTGGCTCCTACCACTATCGAGGTGGTGAGTATCTTATCGTTTCCTTTCACTGTCCTTTTCTTCTCTTTTTAAATTCTTTTTCTATATTTATTTATGTTCATTTCCTTTCCAAATCCGTGAGCTCCAGTTCGAGGTGCAGCATACGGTGGATGTTGCGGATCCTGTGCCTCTTGCCGACCTCATTTCGTTCATGGATCCGTTTCCTCTGCTCGAAGCTGTTCCAGGCTCATTTCCTCCTCCAGTAGTGATGAAGATGATGGAGATGACTTCGAGAGGACGCTTGATTCTTCCGATGTTGGACCCTTGAGTGTTGGTCCTTCCATTCCTCCCCCTTCTCATCGAGTTCATTAGAGGCGCTTCTGAGAGAGAGATAGCTAGAGAGAGAGACCCCTCCCTTTATATCCGTTTAACTTATTCTAGTTTTAGATACAATTAGTCTTTTGGGCCTGTGTGCCTAGTTCTGTTTGGTGATAGGCCAAGGTGCCCGTAGCTTTCACATACATTCGAGCCTTTCTTTTGTTTATCTATCTATGAAAATATGTTTTTGCCTTTATATTTTTCATGAAAAGCTTGCTTTTATTATTTCAACTGTCATAGCCGTAAAATGCATGATTCAAGTCCTGACTCATAGACTACTCTTTGTAGAAAAATTTTACACTTATGCTTAACAAAATGGATAACCTAACTGAATGCAACTATGTTTAAACAATCGAAAGAAAAGATAAAGAATTTTTTTAGTAAAGCAAAGGAAAATAAAAATGTACAAGAAAAAGTACACCCGCAACCTTTAAAGGTTGCGGACGCGAGGTTCTAAGGTGGCGACCGCATGAAAATTTTCAAGTGAACAACTAGGTAACAAAGAATGAAATAATGCAACCTAAGAAAAGGTTGTAGTCGCGATTTTGAAGGTTGCGATCGCAGCTTTCAAAGGTTGCGGTTGTAAGAATCTCAAGTTATTCCAAACTTTCTAATGTCCAACCCCTCATGTCCTATAAAAAGGCATATTGGGTCCCTCATTCTTCACTCTCCCCACGACCATGGTTTCCTGCTTTTTCAACAACTCCCTTTCTTCATGGATGGACAAACTTTCAACCATTGAGCGCTTCAACTTTGCTTCTTTTGGCATTATCACCTTATTTTCGCTGAGGGCTGTTAGGATCAATGAACCACTGCTTCGGGCTGTCACGCAGTTTTGGGATCCTTAGGCTCGCGTCTTTCATTTCAGTCTCGAGGAGCTTTACCCTACCATGGAGGAGTTTACTGCCATCCTCGATCTCATCTCGAAGGAGTTCATAGCAGTACCTTCCCTGTTTGTCTCTGAGAAAAAGCAGATCATGCGTCTTTGTGGTCTAACTGGCCAAGAGGTTTCTTTATTTGTCTATAGGGATTCATTAGATATCCCTCATTTTATCGACAGATTCTGCCCTACCGGTGCCCTTAGTGACTTCAGTTTTC
Organism: Heliamphora pulchella; assembly: GCA_032270985.1. Classification (NCBI taxonomy): domain Eukaryota; kingdom Viridiplantae; phylum Streptophyta; class Magnoliopsida; order Ericales; family Sarraceniaceae; genus Heliamphora; species Heliamphora pulchella. The sequence continues at coordinate 18,131 of JAULJZ010163959.1, read as the reverse complement.
AGTCGTGGCGTCGTTATGCTTTATGCATCTGTCAGCTTGCCCAGTATCTTCTTGTTTTCTGTGACGGTCGGGTTAGCACTATTCTGGTAGACATTGCTGAGCAGATGAGGACAAGGAAGGACTTCATGCCCCTAGTTTTGGCCGAAACCCTGATTGGTCTAGATGTTATCCATTGGGGTATGACCACATCTTTTGCCGACAGTCCTCTACTTCTCCAAGTAAAACTCAAATCTCTCTTTTTTTCGCTCTTTTCTCAATTTTTACCGCGATTCTCTCCTTTTACTATTTTCTCTCAATTTTTACCGCTTTTCTCTTCTTTTTCTGATTTCTCTCAATTTTTACTACTTTTCTCTCAATTTTTATCGCTTTTTTTCTTTTGACCACTATATTCTTTATTTGCCCATATATCTCTCATTTTAATAATTTTTTCGATTCTTACCTCTTTTCTCTCTTTTTCAGATCTAGCTTATGGAGAAGGTGACTCTTCTTCAAAAATCAGCTTCAGATAAGTATAATGCTGCCACCTTTGTTCACTGCCCATTCTTCCCAATCTGTACCACAGAGTTGGCTTGGAGGGAGTATCTATCTTTGCTGACTAGAGGAGACATACTTGGTAGTGTTCTTGGTGGGAGATCCCTGGCATGATGGTGAGTACTATGGACCATCCTGTGGTTCTGCTGATTGGGTTGAGGCTGACCTCCTTCTATTACCCTCATTGAATTCTACGTCAGTTTGGCTATGAGCAGGTGACCTTTGACGATGTGCAGGGATAGTTGTACTCTTCTCCCTTTCATGCCCCACTCTTGGCGAGATATAAGGTGGCTTGGTCGTCCCACTCAATGATGCCTACACGAGAGTTGCTGCAGTCCGGGCTTTCAGACGAATACAAGGCTTGGCTGAAAAAGATGAGCGAAAGCAAGGAAGAGGAAAGACTAGCTACAAAGAGAATGAGGAACTAAGAATTTCATTTTGCCTTTTAGAATTTTGTAGCTTTTTTTATTATTATTATTAGAGCTTGGGACATGCGTGCTCATCCTTTTATTTCAAAAACTTGTAATTAAAGCAAAAGTAGTGAAGACCCCCCACTTTTGTCCCAAAAGGGTTTCAATTTATTCGAAGTTTTTCAATTTTTGCAATGTGAAGAACTTATTATCAAAATTCAAAGACAAATTTGCGTTAATCATTATTTGGATTCAAATATGGATTAAGCTAAGGAAAATGGTCAAACTTCTCGATCTCGGTTCACTCTCATATATTAACACTACCCTTTTTGTGGTGCCCTAATTTTTGTCAAGGTTGCCCTTTCGGGCTTTTAGCCTTACGAGCTACTCTAACTTTTGCTTGGGTCGCCTTTTCAATTTTTAACCCAGCGAACTTTTATTTTATTTTTCTCTTAAGGGTAATACTTTTTGAACTGGTCAAATTGATTGGAGTAGAGAAGATATTGCCATCCAAGTTCATAAGGATTACAGCGCCACCAGTCATAATAGTCTTGATTAAATATGAGCCGACCCAATTAGTCTTGAACTTACCCATTTGATGAAAATAAGAGCCTTGATTTTCTTAAGAACCAAGTCACCTTCTCTTAAGTCTTAAGTATTAACCTTCTTGTTGAATGTCCTGCATATCCTCCTTTAGTACCCCTGTATATGGAATAAGGCCTGTAGTCTTCTTTCATCAAATAAGATGAGCTCCTCCATCTTGTTTCTCTACCATTCTGCCTCTCGGATGTTGGTTTTGGCCACTACTCTTAGTGAAGGGACTTTCACTTTTTGGGGAGTATCGCTTCCGTCCTATACACTAAGGAGTAAGACGTGGTTCTTGTTGAAACTCTAATCGACGACCTATATCCCCACGATGCAAACGGTAGTTGTTCTAGCCAATCTCGATGTGAACTAATCATCTTCTGCAGAATCTTCTTTATGTTCTTGTTTGTTGCCTCAACTGCCCCATTGGTTTGTGGTCAGTATGGAGATGACTTATAGGCCACTATCTGGTATTCTTCGAAAAGGTCTAGAACTTCTTCTTGAAAGTGTGATCCATTGTCTAAAATAATCTCGTGGTGGACTCCATATCGACAAATAATATTTTGGTTGATAAACTTGATAACATGGGAAGCTTTCAGTACCGAGTAAGAGGTAGCTTCTATTCACTTTGTGAAGTAGTCAATGGCCACTAAGATGATCTCATGGCCATTTCAAGCCTTCGGAGTTATCCTGCCAATTACATCAATTCCCCACACTAAGAACGGCCAAGGTGACGTCAAGCTATACAGTTAGGATGGGGGAACATGCATAAGGTTTGCATGGATTTGACACTTGTGGCACTTTCGCACGAATTGTATGCAGTCTGTCTCCATGGTTATCCAAAAGTATTCGTGTCGCAGAATCTTCTTAGCTAACATATTTTCACTCATGTGAGGTCCGCAAACTCCAACGTGTATCCCTTTCTTTAATTCTCGACCTTTTCGCTGCTGACACATAACTTATTGACCCCGAAATGTGCTCGTTTGTATAGCTTTCCCCCACATATGGAAAATTGTGCAGATAATCTCCTAATTGCTTTTTTGTCCTTTTGCTAGCATTCTTGGGGTATTCTCCCATTTCTATGAAGTTCTAGATGTCAAAGTACCAAGGAAGTTTTACTGAGCTTTCTTCAATTGATGCCGTCATTTCGTATGCTGGTTTTCATTTCTGTTCGATAATTAACGGCCTCATATTGATCCCATATGGTATATCGATCATCGATGCTAGAGTGGCCAAGGCGTCAGTGAACTTATTTTGCAATCTTGGAACGTGGGTGAAGACCAGCGATTCAAAGTATGGAATCAGTTTCTCGAGTTCTTGGTGGAAGAGAATTAGAGTTTCATCCTTAACATTTCATTCTCCTCTTGCTTATGAAACCTCTAATGCCGAGTCTCCGATCACTTCTAGTTTCTTTTCCCCAAGTTCTAGGGCGACCTCTAATCCAGCTAAGCATGCTTCATACTCAATTTGATTGTTAGTGACTTCGAAATTGAGCTTCAAAGATAAGGGAACATGGGACTCGTCAAGGGTAACAAGAAGAACTCCTATCTTATAGCCGTACTGATTTGACGCACCATCAAAATACAAAGTCCACTTTTCATCCTTGACTTCCATAAGTTGTTCATTGGGGAACTGAAACTCGGCATCCTCTTCTCCTCCGATCAGTTGATCTGCCAAAAATTATGCCACTGCTCTGTCCTTTATGAACTTTCTGGTGACGTACTTGAGATCAAATTCTAACAACAGCAATAACCAATGGGCCAGCCCTCCTGTTAGTGTCGATTTCTCGAATAAGTACTTTAACGGATCTATGCAGGAAATTACATTCACTATAACGGATAGCATGTAATAGCTCAACTTTTGAGAGACCCAAACCAATACCCAGCATGTCTTTTTCAATGGTGTGTCTCTTACTTCGCATCCGGTTATCTCCTTACTCAAATACTCGACTGCCTTCTCAATCCAGGTCTCTCCTACTTATGCCAGCATGCATCCTATAGCTGAATCGGTCACTGACAAATAGGGAATCAGTGACCATTGGGCTCGAGAGGAGCTAAAACAAGTGAATTCTACAAGTATCGGTGCACAGCTTCAAAGGCGTCTTGACACTTTTGGTCCCATTCAAACTTAACTCCTTTCTTCAACAGATAAAACAACGGCTTGCAAGTTGTCGTCAGTTTAGCTATGAATCGGCTGATGAGCTGCACTTTTTCCAAAAATCCTCTGACTTCTCATTCAGTCTCTGAAGAAGGCATTTTCATAATTGCTTTGATTTTCGAATAGTTGACTTTGACACCTCGTTGAGTAATCATAAATCCCAGCATTTTGCCTATAGTGACTCCAAAGGCGCACTTCTATAGGTTGAGTCGCATTTTATATTTTCTTATTCGGTTGAAGAATTTTTGTAGTGCCTTAATATGACCATCTCAATCTTTGGACTTCACAATCATGTCATCCACATATACCTCGACTTTCTTATGTATCATGTCATGCAACAATGTAGTAGCAACCCTTTGATAGGTTGCCCCTATATTATTTAATTCGAATGACATTACACGATAGCAATAAGTACCCCAAGGTGTAGTGAATATCATTTTTTCTCTGTCTTTGGGGTCCATTAGAATATGATTGTACTTGGAGAAGCCGTCCATGAATGACAAGAGAGCGTGCCATGTTGTACTGTCCACCAAAACATCAATGTGTGGTAACGGGAAGTCATCTTTAGGGCTGGCTTTGTTAAGATCCTGAAAATCAACGTAGACACTGATTCGCCCATCCTTTTTCAAGATCGACACAATGTTAGCTACCCATTTTAAATACTCAATTACCATAAGAACAAAGTAAAAACTTACAAGACTCAGACTTTAACTAAAGACTTGAATCATGCAAATTACAAAAATCTAAAGGCCAGTTGTTGATGTCCATTGAAGTTGCATCCACAATAAGCCCGGTGTAGTAAGTTGGTGCACCATAGCCTATCATCAAATAGCCTTAGTCGACTATACGCATTTGGGTCATCTGGTCATTGAACAAAACCTCTATGTCTGTGCCATCCAACTTGTTAATCCAGTCTTCTTCTTCTTGAACTCTCTTTCCTTTCCCTTCTTCCTCTTCTGATTCTTCTCCTTCCATGTTAGACAACTAATGGTTGAAGAAAATCTCCAATCCTAGCAACTTTTGGTTGGTCTTTTCATCAATCCACAATTTCGAAAAACCACAATAGGGGAGGTCTTCTCCTTCCTCGACGAAGTACCCATTCAGTGTATCCGAGTACTTGCTCCCTTTCCCTTTCTGTCCTTTCTTCCGCCCTTTGAGATCTTCTGTCATCAGTTGGTGCCCTAATCCAAAACACTGTTGGTTCAGCAACACCTAAATGTATTCTGAAATCCCTTACTGTCGGCATCCTAGCCCCAACCCTAAAAAATAAGACATCTGTCTCATCATCATGACTGCCTACGGGATATAGATATCTTCTTCTTTCAACAACATTTGGACTATTTGAGCTTTGTCAAATTTAAACTCGCTCATATATACATCTCCTTCTCCGTGTTGGACCTCCAAGAGAGGTAAATCATCTTCCCTTGAGGGTTGGATACTGTCTTTCCCAAGAATAGTTAACACTGCTCCATTCTTGATTAGCTTCAACTTTTAGTGGAGAGTGGAGGAGACTACTTAAACTTTCGAGTCGTGGAGCCACGGCTTACCCAACAGCAAGTTGAATGAAGCTGGAACATCCAACACATGAAATTCTACAGAGGTCTCCAATGGTACAACTAACACTGCAAAGAATACCAACCCCAACATATCCCACCTTGTATTGCTATATGTCATAACCCCCTGAGTGCTAGGTGTGAATTGGTCGAGCTTCATTTTCAAGAAAACGGCTGTTCAAAGTGGTTAGACATTCAATGCTGACCCATTATCAATGAGTGTAATCGGAACCCACTTCTCCAAGCATTTAACCATGATGTGCAGCGGCTTATTGTGATTCATCTCCTCCAATGGCTGATCCTTGTTAGAGAACAAAATCACACCAGGCTCTTTAACAGGTAGGAACAATCCAACCAACTACTTTATAGTTGCGTCGATCAAGATGTTTGCTTTATATAAAATCTTTAGCACGGCCTGTCAATGCTTGTGCAAAGCCATAAGCAGTCCCCAGATACTGATATTGGCATATGTCTTCTTCAGCTGCTTTAGTACAACGTCATCTTCTTCTTCTTGCTCGTGCTCTTTTTCCTTTCCACTTGTCTGTACTCTTTCTAATTGGGCCAACTTGAAGTGCCTCTCACTCCTGGTTAATGTTCAACACCTTTCTCGGTATCCCATCGCCCTGCTATTGAGCTAATGGCTCCTCTAACTTTAGTGGCGTACGGAGAGCTTTCTTTGAATTCCCACAGATCATCCAAGTTATCGTTCTCCGGTCTCCCTTTTCTTTCTTCTTTGTCCTTGATAGCCCACGCGTTGTCTGTGTCATCTAACCCTCAGATATCTTCTTCTATGTAAGCTACCTCATGTTCGTGTGCCGCCTAACATTCTATCCACTCTTCCCCATCTGACTTCATCACTGTTCGGACTAGCCAAAAAGATTTCATTTTGCTTACATGCACCTCTTCTCCGAAGAACTAAGGAAGAGTAATGTCGTCCAAGACACTTCCGAACCCGTAAGGTCGTACTAGATATTCTAATGGCCAATCATCATCCTCATTGTGCTCTTCTTCAACTTGGTTGCCCATCTGAACTCCCACTTCCATTTTATCCCAGGCTCCTTCCTCCCATTCTTTCACTCCCCATAATCCATTCCCTACCATAATCAAAGAACATGACAACTGATTTTCCATGGCCAAAATATATAGACGCAGATGTTGGACCAACAAATGTAGCGACTAAGGTCTTACGGCTGCCCTATCTAGATGTAGTTTAGGTTGAATTATTTGGCATAGTTTGGCAATGGGTTGGTTGTGACATTTGATTTTGGGACGACAGATGGGGGTGAAATGATCTTATTGTCAATGAGATCCTGAATTTGTGACAGAATCTCAAACAATTATCGATTAGGTGTCCATGGCTTTGATGATATGAGTAGTACTATGATGGATTGTATCATGGGGGCAAAGGGTTAGGAAGCGGCATTGGGTCGAGAAGTTTTATCAATCCTTTCTCGACAAGTTGATTCAGGGCTATAGTTAGGGAGTTGTTGAAGGGTGTAAAGTCCCTCATCGGCATTTTTTTGTTATGGCTGGTTATTTCTAGCAAGGGGTGCGGGTGAAGTGTTTGGTCGGTCTAACTGTAGATTGAGCAAGTTAACCTCATTAGAGAGAGTTACGAGGTTAATGGAGGAGATGGGTTGATTTTAGTTGTTGAGCGGCTAAGATCTTCTCGGCTTTTGACTCAGCTCGGTCTTCTCAATATCACTGAATTAGATTACGTCTTCTATCTAGACCACAACGTCGAACAATTGCTCAAATGTATAGAGAAGTTGTGTTATCAAATACCGCTTTAGAGGGGACTGAAGATTCTTGATTACAATCCTCATTTGTTCCTTCTCAGTTGGCCAATTCATCATCTTGGCCACCTTTCCTGTCCACCTAATCAGGAAATCCATGAAAGACTCCTTACTTTCCTAACGGATGGTTTTCAGCTCCCAAGTGGTCACATCCAGTTGGACATTATAACTGTACTAGCTGACAAAAGGAGTAGCAATGTCTTTTCACGTTTTGGTCTTCGCAACATCTAAGGAGAGGAACCATTTTTGCATAGCCCTTAAGAGTGATCGGTGGAACAGCTAAGCTTTTCGTTGATCATTGATACCCATAGGAACAAGGGTACCAACATACATCCTCAAGTGTATTTTGGGGTCTTCAGACCCGTCAAATTTCTCCATAACTGGTATTTTAAATTTCTAAGGCAGCTTAGCATCTGGGAACAAACACAGTCCTTTAATGTCCAACATATATTCCTCAACTCTTTTTGCCTTCCTCAGAGCCTTCTCTATTTTTTCAATCTTATCTGCCAACACATATTCCCTAGTATGAGAGGAATTTTCTTCCTCTACCACAACCAAACGGTTGATTCAGGATGGTGCAGCAACTTGAGACCCAACAGGGATCTGATTGTCCTCCCAGAAGTTATCTCTTTCTCCATTGTCATTCGGGTCATTTTACTATTCGTTTACCCCTGGTAGCCAGGCTTGAATCGCCCGAATCTAGGCTTGACACTATTCTCTGTATATCCGTGAAGGCCCTTATCAGGGCTATCAGATTCACTTCGTTCTCAGCTATCCTTGACAGTTCCACAACTTGTTTAGAGACTCTTTATAATCTCCAGTAGCCAAATACATATAGGATCCGATCCCTTTGACTCGGTGATCTAAAATAAAAATAAATCTGTAATACAAAGAATATAAGGGAACGAACAAAAACTCTAGGAGGAAAGCTATCCTAAACTAGGCAAAGATTCTAAAGAAAACCTAGGCAAGGTCCCAGGAAGAAAACTAAGATTCTAAGAAAAACCCGAGCTGGGCCCCGAGAGGAAAACCATCCTAATCCAAACAACGGGGGTCTAAAGAAAACCCGGGTAGAGCCCCCAAAGAGAAACTATCCTAAACCAAACAAAAGGTTCTAAAGAGAACCCGAGCAGAGCCCTGGGAGAGAAACTAATCAAAACCGAACAAGGTTCTAAACCAAAACTCGAGCGGAGCCCCGGGAGAAAAGCTAATCTAAACCAAGCAAGGAATCTAAAGAAAAACCCGGGCAAAGCCCCGGGAGGAAAGCTAATACAAACCGAACAAGGTTCTAAAGAAAACCCGGGCAAAACCTTGGGAGGAAAACAAAGGTTCCAAAGAGCACTTGGGCAGAGCCTTGAGAAGAAAACTATTTTACAAAACAAAGGTTCTAAATAGATACAAACAAAACATCCAATTAAATTAAAACACGTAATCCTGTGGGTTAAATTCGTAATAGGAATTTCTAAACAACTATAAGCAGAAAAGGCCGATTTGGTCAACACTCAGGGTACCTTCTAAATAGAGTTATGAATATATCTCCCATGCCAGGTGCGGTGCAAGGCATGGTCAAACGGCACACAATAACCCTTTTTGCTACACCTATCGGCGCGTGCGGCCAGAAGGTTTGCTTGATGTCCCAACATAGCCCTAAGACAATAAATTGACCGAGATATCGGGTAGACTAAGCAGTGGCTAAGAACAATGAAAAATGTATGTAAGAATGCAAATGAGAAAATGAAATTCAAAACCAATAATACGTAAAAGTCTAGCCCTCTTATTAATTTTGGAAACAAATTCTCAGCGGAGTCGCCAGAAAATACTATGGCATTGAAATTTGAGATTTTGCAAAAATGGAGAATTCAAGAGTTATTTCAAAATGATTTTAACACCTTAAAAGTCAAAAAGTTTTGAAAACTCTTTTGTTTGAAAAATGAAATCGCCACTTGATTTTTAAGAAAAACTAGGAAAAACAAAAATGAGCGACTGATCTTTTAAATGTTAACCAAAGAAAACACAGGTTCATGAGATATCAGGGAAGGTGTTAAGCATTCTGTTTCACCCAACCGTGAGATTAGCCTTTACTCATCATCATTGGTTCTTGAATTTAATTTTTTCAAATGCATAAAAATAAAGAAAATAGGGACAAAGAAAGAACAAGCGAGATCAAACAGTGAAAATACATACTATAATTACATAAACCCATAAAAATAGAAAATGAGGCATAATAAAAGAGATCCTAAACCCTAAGCATGCAAAATCTATGCTAAGGATACATGATGGACATCACATGAAGTAAATAAAGAATAAAATCAACATAAGCCTCTAAACCCTAACCATATTAAACAGATTGCATAATGGATGTCATATATAACTTGACAAAATTTGACAAAAGCGAGGTTCAAGCTACTAGAAATAACAAAAGTTTGCGACCGTAACATACAAACGTTACAGTCGCAAAGAAAATAATCATAAAGTTCACGGCACAAGTTACATTCTTGCGACCGTGATGATGTAAGTGCTAAACAGTTACGCCCGCTACATTAATTGTTGCGACCATGACATATGTGAGCACTAATTTTGCTGAATTTTAATACATAGTGTTGGGTGTGAATGTGCGTTGTGTTTGTGATAAAAAAACGGAATTACAAGCACGGTTAAGACTGTTTTGATTGAAAACATGATAGAAATATGCACAATTTGATATTAATCAAAATTGGGTATTAATCATATAAATAATATAATTATGACGATAAGACTAATAATGACATATTAAAAGAACAAGCATGCTAATTATGAATTAAAATTAGGAATTTAACCTGACCTCTCTACAGGGGTAGAGAATGTGGAGAGAGAAGTGTCGAGGGTCTTGCAAATATACCTGTAATGCAGTGTCACAGGCGTATCCTCAAGTTGTGGGATGCAATGCTCATCTCTCCAATTACCGGGAAAAGATCCAATTCTAGTACTCTGAGCGAGTGGATGGTGGAAGTGTATAGGGAATCAGGGTTCGAGTCGTTAATTCAGCAGAGTGTCGACGTATTCCAATCATCTTCTGAAAATTATAACGAAGATCTGTATATATAGACGTTGTCAACCAATGAAATGGTGACACGCCCAAGGCTCAGAATATGCTCACACAGGTTGCGGTCGCAACAATTGAAGGTTGTGACCGTGACAATGGATGTTGCGGCAATGAATGAATGTTGCAGGCACAAAATTCAAAGGTTGCAGGTGCAACTGTAGAGGCCAGTGAACAACTAGGTCACAAGGTTAGAAAGTTGCGACCTCGAGGTTTAAAAGTTGCGGTCTCGGGATTCGATTTTCCAAAGTACTAGTTTTGAATCTTTCCCTGGCAATTGTTTGGAGACTTTGAGCACCATTCCTTTTGTTTTTTATCATTCGATTCACTCGGCTAAATCTAATATTTGGTGGGGTCAAATTCGGGGGTCTACATTCAGTTTATTAGCTTATTTTAGGTTTTGTTTTGGATTTTTTTAATATTTTGATCAAAAAAATTTACTTTCTCCAACTCCTCTCGATGATAGAAGTCAAAATATATAATAGTTCAACTAAACGACGAAAAAAGTTTACTAAAAATCAAAATAAGCAAAATAAACTAAGTAAATAAGCAATTTTTTCAAATAGAGCCCAAGTGTTGATAATCACATAGGATAAAAATGTTGGGGTTATAAGGCCTCGTTTGGCAATTGCCTTTAAGCCTAGCTTTTTAGTTTTAAGTTATTTTAAACCAAAAAAATATAAAAAATTTGTTTGGTAGGGGTATGGGATGGCTTTTAAGCCAAAAGTTTAAAGTAACTTTAAACTAAAAGATAAAAAATTTTGCTTAAAATTGTTATAATTTTTTAAAATTTATTTATTAATAATTTTATATTCAATATGAATTTTGTTTAATAGATTTTAATGAGTAAATTTTTAAAAATATAAAAACAATATGTAACAAGCAAAAGACTAAAAGCTTTTAATTTGAAAAACGATACTTTTGATTTATTAGCTTTAAAGTTCTTATGTAAAAAAATAAAAAATTTGACTTTAAGCCAATTTAAAGCGTATTACGAAACAAAGCCTAAAAAGTCAATACACACTTTGAACACAAAAATCCAATTCAACATATAAACTGAGAACAATGAACTCAATGAATAAATAAAAGAATAAGTTACAATAACCTCTCCGAAGATACAAAGAAAGTATAGTAAACTTCACACTTATGTAGTAATTTTATTGACCTCCTTTGGCTCTGTTTGGGATAATTGCTTGCTTATTTAATTATATTTATATTTACTTTTAGTTAGTTTTTTATTATATAGTCAAACTATTATATTTTTTGACTCATCTCATCGAGACAAGTCGAAAAATTAAAATTTTTTGATCAAAATATAAAAAAAAGTTCAAACAATATAAAAATATACCAATAAGTTAAATTTTATGTTGTTTATTTTTATCTTTAGTAAACTTTTTTTTATCTTTTGACCAAAAATATTTATTTTTTGGGTTCATGTCATCGAGACAATTCGAAAAAGTAAAAAAATTTAATCAAAAGATAAAAAAAAGTTCAAAAAAAACAAAAATAAAAAAATTATCGACATTTTGCCCAAACAGGGCCTTCGTGTTTTTTTTTTTTATTTTTTGGTCGAGCCCTCCTCTCCATTAAAAAAAGAAAGAAATTCCAAATATACTACAAAAATTACTAAATATACACACTTTTTAAGCACACTACCTTTCAATTTTAAAATTTTATATTTTATTTTATATGCCCACCTTAATACCTAATATACTCTCATGTTTAACTTCCAAACTCTAATCTTACCCACCACCAACCACCTCTAACAGCCACCATCGTACCAATTACATCCCCTATTCCTTCCTCCACCTCCTCGCCCCCTCTCTATCATCTCATTTCACCATTTTTTCTCCCTCTTCCCCTCATCTCCCAATGCCACCTTATCTCCATTGCTACCCATGCCCTCTCATCTCATGCTCTCTTTGTCGCAATCTCCCTTCACCCTCAAATCTAAGGCCACGTTCATCGCAAACCCTAACCCTAGCCGCCCAACCTCTCCTCTATATATGCAAAGTCTCTCGCTATTCACAATTCAATTTTCCATGTCCAAATTATAGCTTCTGTTCAAATTACCATGCCTGAATATGTGGCCTTCGTTCGAATTACAGTGGCTGAATGTTCATCCTTATTTTGGTGCACCATGTCCAAAGATGATCTCGCTCTTAGGGTTTAGAGAATAGAGGTCGAGGTCGAAGAGAAGGCAGAGGAGAAGGGATTGGGAGGGATAATGTGTAGGGATCCAGTCCTTTTTATTTTGAAACATTTGTTTGAACCTTGTGGATTAATGTTTAATTATGAGAAGGGATTAAGATTTGATCACGAGTATGATTGTTGATGGTGATTATGTACTTGTTTATTCTTGAATATAATTATCGTGGATGAATTGAACAAACCGTGGGACATTGGAACAAATTTGAACTATATGTATACATTCTCTTTCTCGGTATACCTTCCAACGAAAGACCGATCGAGCGGTCTATGACAATGGACGACTTTAATTTGTGGGTTTGGCCCTCTCTCTCTCTCTCTCTCTCTCTCTCTCTCTAACCTGATATTTTAAACCCTAGATCTGGTTTTGAGTGCTCCTTGAGCTTCCTTTGCTCCTTTGGAGGAAAATCTTTACCTCTCTTCCAATCGACTGCGGTTGGAGAAACCATTGTTCGTATTCAAAGTTCCATCTCCACCCATCGTTAGAGTTTTGGTTGATTGGAGCTTGTCAAGATTGGATTTTTAATGGCTTGAGCGTCAAAAAGGTAAGATCTATGACTATTCTTGAATTTTTGCTTGATATAAATTGTATATTTAAATTATATATATATATATATATACACACACACACATACATACATACATACATATACATGAAAGCATGAAATTTGATGTTTTGAAACCCTATGATAGGGTTTAATGGTTGAGCTTGTTAAATCTTGAAATTATAAATGATTTAATATGAGTTTAGCTGGTTGTGGTTGGATACGGTTGGAATTGAAAAATAAGAAATTAGGGTTTAATTTTAAATTAATTCTTGAAAATTTGGGGGTTTTGAGATTAATTAACCTAATAATGAAATTGGTTAATGATTTGGTAAATTTTAGATTGTAGAAACCAATTTGCATATATGAAATCCATAAATGTGATAATACATAAAATGTATACAACCCTAACAATCTCCCACTTATACTCAAAATCATACGGCCATACATTTAACTCCCATGCCCTCTACATGACTGTCAAAAGTCTTAGTTGGTAAGCTCTTTGTAAAAGGAATTGCAAGATAGTCTCCTGATGCAATTTTGGCCACGGCTACATCAACTCTCTGTACGATCTCTCACATCATATGATATTTACACTCGATGTGTTCCACCTTCCAAGGTAAACACATGTCTCGAGGTAAATTTTCAAGAATCCTTATTTGACTAAAAATCTGAGTCTGTATACGTCAAAGGTACTAGACCATCTACCTAGTAAACCAACACATAATCCCTCCTCTTTTTTAGGTACTTGATTATATGTTATACCGATGTCCAATGTTCCTGCCTCGAATTAGACTGATATCTGCTAACCATGCCAGCGGCAAAACAGATGTGGGGTCTAATGCAAAGCATAGCGTACATGAGGCTTCCTACTTTCGAATCATAAGGAACTACCTTCATCTTCTCTATCTCATCAGGTATCTTAGGACACTAATCCTTGAATACAGTGATTTTATGCCTGAAAGGGAGAAATCTTTTCTTAAAATCATGCATACTAAAATAAGTAAGGACTGTATTGATATAAGTTGCTTGTGATAATACCCCCACATCATTTTCGATGAGCAAGATATCATCCACGTAAAGTACTAGAAACACCATCACGCTTCTGCCACTCTTTTTATACACACAGAACTCATTAGGATTTTGATCAAAATCATAAAACTTAATGACTAAATCAAACTGAGTGGTCCAAGACCTAAATGCTTACTTAAGTTCATAAATAGATCTCTTAAACTTGCGCAACATATGCTCCTAGTCCTTTACTATAAAACCGTCTAGTTGTACCATATAGATACAATTATCAAGACTTCCGTTAAAGAAAGCTGTTTTGACGTCTATTTTTTAAATTTCATAATCGAAATGTGCCACAATGAATAAAAGAATCAAGATAAACTTAAGCATGACTATTTATGAAAAGGTCTCCTCATAATCGATCCTTTCTTTCTGAATAAACCCTTTTGCAACAAGTCTAGTTTTGAAGGTTTTCACATTCCTATCTGCTTCTCTCTTCCTCTTGTAGATCTACTTGCATCCGATGGATTTTATTCCTTCGGATAGTTCTACAAGTTTTCAGATCTGATTAGAGTACATAGACTCCATCTCTGAATTCTTAGTCCTTTGCCATAATTTTACATCTTTATTTTGGAGTACTTTATTATGGTTATAGGGTTCAGTATCAAGTTCTTCTGGGATCTTGTCAAAAGACTCTCCCATGAACATATACCGATCGGGTTGACGAACAACCCTTTCACTACGATAAGGCACTACCTGCATCTGTGTACTAGCAGTGACACGCTGTGCTGATTCTGAACCATATGCACCATAACCTATATACTCCTCTGGTTGTAAAATCAGCATGTTAATGGTAGCACCTTGATCTGGTTCAGGATCTACACTTGTCCCGATAATCTTCCCACACCGATGAGGTAATGGGATATCAATGACACCTCTCCGTAGTACTTCTACCATATTACTGGTATTTTCTCTCAGCTCTTCCAGAATAATTCTACTCTTGGGCTTGTGGACCATTATATAATTCCCTTCCAAGAATTGGGCATTGGCTCTAACAATGACCTTCTGATTTATAGGATTATAAAGTAAACCATCCTTCGTTCCCTTGGGATATTCAACAAAGAAACAGACTTTTTTTCTCGGTTCTAACTTATCCGTGTTCCTTTTCAGCACGTGTGCTAGACACCCCTAAATTCGAATATGTCTTAGACTAAACTTGCACCCGGTTCACAATTTTGTGAGAGTAGAAGTACTGACTTAAAAAGTACCAAGTTCAGAATATAAGCTACTATTTCTAATGTAAATTCCTAAAATAAATCAGGTAAGTCCAAAAAACTCATCATATACCTCACCATCTCCATAAGAGTCATATTCCTTCTTTCTACTACACCATTCTGCTGTGAAGTGCCCGATGCAGTCAATTGGGATATAATTCACTCATCTGACAAATAATCCCTAAACTCTCCAAATAGGTACTCGCCACCACGGTCAGACCGAAGTGTCTTGATACATTTTCCCAAATGCTTCTCCGCTTCCGTCTTAAATACTTTGAATTTCTCAAAGTATTCAAACTTACGATGTATCAAATAAATGTATTTATACCTTAAGTAATCATCAATAAAAGTGAAAAAATACTCAAAATCTCCTCTAACCCGAATAGTAATAGGTCTGCATAAGTCAGAGTGAACCAGTTCTAATGGTTCTTTAGCTCTATAGCCTTTAGCCAAAAATGGACTCTTGGTTATTTTACCCTTTAAGCAGAATTCATAGACTAAAAGTGCCTCCACTTCTAATGAATTCAAAGGTTTATCTTCAATTAGTCTATTTATCCTTTTCAGATCAATATGACATAGGCTTAAATGCTAAAGATACATATGGTTCATTAAAGAATGATTATTTCTCTTAAATGGTTAATTAGATGTATTATTCAATTCATTCAGTTGCAATGTATGAGAGATTGAAGTAATAACATAAAGATCATCCACCAATGTACCAAAATAGATAAACCATTTATTATTCTTAATAACCATGGAGTTATTAAAATAAACCAAAAATCGTCTTTAACCAATCTAGAAATAGAAATTAAATTCTTTCTAATTGAGGTACATAAAGACAATCTCTCAATATTAAAACCCAATTTCTATAAAAATTGAGACTGGCATCTCTCACCTTGTATTATTACCCATGTGCATGTAAATATCATCATCACTAAGTTGTCGAATTTTTTAGAACCCCTGCAATAAATTGCAGACATGATTAGTGACTCTCATATCTACACACCAGGTACCGTTAGATAACGCCGCTATACATATTTTCATAACTAGTGAACAAAAATTACCTCTGTTGTTCTACTTGCTAAGATAAACTGGACATTATTTTTTCAGTGTCGTATCTGGTTACAATGAAAACATCTGTGTTTTGATTTTTTTACACCAATCTGTAGCCCACTAACTACCTTAAAAATTGTGTCACCTTGTTTATAAACCATTTTCTTCTTCTTGCATTTCGGCTTAAAGAAAGAACTCTTTTCATAAACAAACATATTTCTTGGTTTCTTAAGAACACCCTCGGTAGTTTAAAGTTATATCCATTTTTTTTCAGTCAACATAATTAGGACCCGTAAGTTTAGTTTCTTTGAGTAATGCTGCAAATGAATTAAAAACTATTTTAATCCTGAGAATCACATAATTAAAAATCATTAATTACGATGAGTAAAATTTTAAATTTTATCTTAAAATCGGTTCGTTCTACCATTTTAAAAAAAAAATCACCAGCAACCTTGCACACCGTGAATAGCATGCTCAATGAGAACAGCGTCTACTATTCATCATTTGTTCAGACATGTCAATTCTTATTAATTTTACTATCTAGGCAACAAATCGTGTCAAATAAAATTAAATAACTGACGTAACTTCGTTCCTATAAATAATAGGACTAACTCATATGAAAAAGATACTATTATTTATAACTAAGTGTATATCATGACTTAATCCTGAATCAATCGTTTCACAATGAACCCTTCAAATAGAAAAGTGATTCACACTAACAATTATCCAGAACTATCCCTAAAGGAAATTCGTACCGGTGATCCCATAATTAATTCCGTCCAATGGGGAGGAAGGCCCTAATGCCAACATACAAAATTAATTACATCACCTACGAACTAGTGATAGAGGCCGCGGGATTTATCTGTGAACAAATTCTCTCACCCACTTAGTTTTCAAAACATTTTAAGAGTTATAAAATATGTTTAATTAAAATAAATTTATAATTTTTAAAAATCACACGTTGCAAAAAATTTCGGTTTTTAAACCATATTTACGTGTTTTTATGTATAACAAATAAAATTTTTAAATTTTATTTATTTAAAAATTAATTTTCAATAAAAATAAAAAATTTTATTTTATTTCTTGTTATACATATTCCAAAAATAATAATTTATTAAAATTAAACTCATTTTAATTAATTTTAAAAAATTCAAAATTAACCGTCATTTTTTCCAAGATCTCTGATTTTTTTAAAAATTATCTTTAAGCGTGTTTTAATGTAACAAAATAAAAATTTACAATTTTCTTTTAAAAATTAATTTAATTAAAAAATTTTATTTTATTTTTTCGTTACAATGAAAATAATTTCGAATTAATAGAATTAATTAAAACATAATAGAAATCAATAAATTAAAAAAAATATTCACACATTTAAATAAATAAATACATTAAATCTCAATTTTTATGACCTATCTAAAATTCTTTTAGTGACAGTTTTTATTTATCTAAAAAAATCTATAAAAAAATCTATAATTTTATCAGAATTAAACCCTTTAGTCTATGAGCCTTTAGAATTCCACGTAATCATGAAACTGTTTGCATTCGGTTTGTACTTGTTGCGGTATTTTTCACTTTTGACGGTGGCTTTAAGTGACTTCCCAAGCATTATGCATTACAACCCACGTGGATTTGAAATTGATATTGTGCGCGGTATAAACTGTTTGGGCTTGTTCGGCACAATCAGGACCAGATAAACTGGCTCAATACTGATGATCCCGAACAGAGTATGGGCCGGATTCCTTGTCTTCCGAACTCACTGGATGCTCCTTGTTCCGCCGCCGAACACCTGCAACCTCCAAGAACACCGTTAGCGCCTACCGGCCGGTTATGACCGGGAGACACTCCGACGCTTAAGTTAGATATCTCTCTGAGAGGTCTCTAAGCAAGAGTTTTTGGGATTGAAAATTGCGTACCTAGCGGTGTGGGGGT
>JAULJZ010163948.1:0-26057 GCA_032270985.1 Heliamphora pulchella | reverse complement strand
TTTCTTGAAGGTATATTTAATCATAAAATATCATATTATTTTATTATTTTTCATGAAAATTGCACAACGTCGTTTTTACGGTTACGACGTCGTTCTTCGAACTTTTTTCGCTACGCGGTTCTAACAAGGAGCATTGGACTGTTGTAAAGAATATAATCAAGTACGTAAAAAGGACTAAGGATTATATGTTGATTTGCTAGGCAGACAATCTAGTACCTTCAGGGTACATAGACTCAAATTTTCACTCTGATAGGGATTTCCGTAAGTCTACCTTAGGATATGTGTTTACCCTAGAAGGTGAAGCTATAAGTTAAAGGAGTATCAAGCAGTTCTTCTTTGCTAATTCCACCATGGAGGCCGAGTATGTGGTAGCTTCTGAAGCAGCCAAGGAGGCTATTTGGCTCAGAAACTTCCTGTTGGATCTAGAGGTAATACCTTCAGTTCAGTCGGCTACTATACTTTATTGTGACAATGGCAGAGTGGTTGCAAACTCGGAAGACCCAAGGGTCCAGAAGAAAGGCAAGCACATTGAGTGTAAATATCACCTAATACGAGAAATTATACAAAGAGGTGATATTGCTATGACCAAGATTTCATCAGGAGATAACCTTGCTGATCCTTTTACAAAGAGCTTACCGGCTAAGACCTTTGATAGTCTTGTAGAGGGAATGTGAGTCAGATGTATGGCAGCATGATTTTAAGTATAAGTGGGAGATTGTTAGGGTTAGTACACTGAAATTCATGTTTTTAATATTTAATTTTATTTTAATAAAATTAACTTTTCATTTTATGAAAATCTTTATGAGTAATATATGTATATCATTTCTTTGTTATGCATGAATGTCTAATATTCTGTATAGTAATTAACCTGGTGTGTAGAGTACAGCTTACACACAGAAGATCATATTTTAGGTTCTTGCAGAATATAAGTTTTATGTTCACAGTTTAGATGGAAATAAATATACCATCAGTACGACTGTAGCACAGAGTTTTAGTAGGCATGTCTTGATTACGAAAAACAAATAATAGCGTCGTTTATTGTTCCAACTCTCTATGCTAGTATAGTTTGTGTCTATTGAACGACACATTTGGGGTAATTAATTTTATACTGACTATATACTTAATTCACACCCCAAGGTTATTATTAATTTTTCTTACCCTCTTAATTCTTAAATAATTATTGATTTGCATATATTTAATATTCGTTGTTTTGAATTATTAGAGGGTGCGATCTTATATGGGTTTATATTCCCATTGAGTTGGATAGCGGTATTATTTATATAGAAAATATTAATTGTTGACGAAATCCACATCCCAAAAGATAGGGATTGACGATACCCCCTTAAGGAGGCTTATATGTTTTGACCAGGCTAAATCCTGCAAGTGAATTTGATTATTCAGCGGTCAAATAAGTTAAGCAGAAGGGCTTAAGGAATACTAAGATGCCGATTAAATTAAATTGGCGAATATCGAGAATCATAACGTGGAGAGAAATGGTAAGCATTTAATAACAAGAGCTCAATGCTAGATGGTCTTGAGATTATGGGTCAGAGTGCAATTATAGTTCTTTAGTGGTGTGTACTATAATTCAGTGTTTTATGAAAATTGTAAAAATCGCAGCTAGTTTTTCATAATTGCGGATACCGCTATGAGGTTTGCTTAATTACAGAAACCGCTGAGACGTGTTTGTGTTCCATTAGAAATCTTACTCATAATTACTCCCCAGGTCCCTACTGTAGCCCTATAATATGATGGTAGGCTGAACTAGTTTTATTACTTGTCTTCTAAGACTAAAACTGTTCAGGTTCTGTCGGTACGCATTCTTGATAGATTGTAGCCCAACCTACATTCAAGAATCACATTAGGGAATACAATAAAAAATCTGACAGGAGTTTCAACTCAGATTTAAATTGTAGTTAAATATTCGACTGGTAAAAAGGTATTTTTCTAAAATAACTTCGGATGCTCGAGTTTTATTTTGATCTTTTGTCATCAAAAGTTTTATCTGGAGCCCATTTTGGCATTTGCCCGTCTAGCTAATTTTTTTCGTTAATCGTTTACAAAAACAAAGATTTTGGCAGTTTTGCCTCCAACATGCCGAGCGTTCAAAAAACACTTGGAAGATCTGGTCCGACCAGAGCACCTCTTGAAGTTTATTGACACCGAGAAGACCTCTTGGGAAGAAAGACCACAAGTGTCTTGCCAAGGGCTACTCCTCTCGAGGTGGTAAAGGTGATTCATGGCACTACTAAGCCAATCACCCGAGCAGTAATTCGACATCAAGCTAAGACCCTAGCCCACATAATGAAGGTGAATGAGGGCAAACGTCGAAGAACAAAGGAGAACTCCAGCTAGAACCAGATACAAGGGGTTAGCTTCTCAAACGATAATCTCATTGGAATACAGTAACCCCACAATGATGCCCTGGTATTGACTTTACGCATTGCTAACTACGATGTAATGAGAATATTAGTGGACCGAGCGAGTTCGGTTGACATCATGTATTACAGTCTCTTCCAGAAGCTGGGGCTAAATGACTCAGCACTTATAAGGTATATGACTCCATTGATCGGCATGGATACAAACCCTGTGTGGCCAGTAGGAAGAATAATTGTGACAGTAAAAGTTGGGCCTGCAACGGTAAACACTAAATTCCTAGTTGTCAATCAGCCTTCTACTTACAATGCTATTGCAAGAAGGACATGAATACATAGCTTAGGAGCAGTCCCATCAACTCTATCACCAATTCCTCATGTTTCAGATAGGAAAGGAAGTAGTTGAGATCAAGGGAGATCAGCATGCAGCAAGGCAGTGCTTCCTAGCCACGATAAAAGATAGAGAATTTTACCCTGAGGTAAAAATTTTTGAGGTAGATGATGGACCTACAATCCATGACTATAGCCGGACAACCGAAGAGAAAATAGTTGAAGATTTGAAGAAAGCAAGCATCTCCTCGGAGGATCCAGGTCGGTATTTCTTGCTCGGGATGAGCATTCCCGAACAAGAAGAGGCTGACTTGATAAAGTTCTTAAAGGGCAATAGGGAGGTCTTTGCGTGGACACCGTACGAGATGTCATGGATAGACCCTGAAGTGATCAATCACTAACTAAACGTTGAACCCTTGAGGAAACAGTAATGCAAAAGCCTAGAAAGTCTACCCTACACAATTCCATGGCAGTAGTAGAGGAAGTTTAGCATCTCAAGGAAGTAGAAGCAATCAAAGAGATCCACTATTTGACCTAGTTGGGCAACACAGTAGTAGTCAAGAAGAAGTATGGAAAATAGCGAGTACGTGTTGATTTCACCGACTTAAATAAATCCTTCCCTAAAGGCTGCTTCCCTTTACCCCGAATAAATCAGCTCGTCGACTCAACAGCAAGGCATGAAAGAATGAGTTTCCTGGATACATACATAGGATATCACCAAATAGCAATGTACCCCCTAAACATAGAGAAGATAACCTTCATTACTTCTCGGGGCATATATTGCTATCGGGTAATGCCGTTCGAACTTAAGAATGCAAGAGCTACTTACTAGAAGCTTGCCACCAAGATGTTCAAGGATTTGATCAGAAAAATCATGGAGGTTTACGTTGACGACATGGTAGTAAAGACCAGACACCCGAATATACACCTGGATGACCTAAGGAAAACCATTGAGATCCTCAAAGCTTACAGACTTAGGCTCAACGCTTCTAAGTGTGCTTTTGGGGTAAGCTCTGAGAAGTTCTTAGGCTTTTTAGTAACTCAGAGGGGAATAGAGATAAACCCTGAACAAATCTGGGCTATTCAGAACCTAAAGAGCCCACAGAATCTGAATGAGGTCCAAAAGTTAAGTAGGATGGCTGCAGCACTCAACCGGTTCATAAGGCGAGCATCTAATCGGTGCTATCCACTCTTCAAGGCAATGAAGGGGGCAAATCAGTTCGTTTGGGATGAAGAAAGTGAGAAATCCCTTACCGAACTAAAGCACTATATTTCCTCTTCACCATTACTAACAATACTGAATAGTGGTGAAACACTGTTTGTATACCTCGGAGTGTCAGCTCGGGCTGTCAGCACAGTTCTTTTGAGGATGGAGGATAAAATCTAGAGGCCATTCCACTAAGTGAGTAAGGTGCTTCTCGATCCAGATACGAGGTATTTACCATTAGAGAAACTTGCCTTAGCCCTTGTCACTGCATCACCAAAATTGATTAACTACTTCAAAGCTCATCCGATCAAGATAATCACCAAATATCCTCTCCAAGCCTTGCTCCAAAAAGGTAGACTTTTTGGGAAGAGTTGCGAGATGAGCTGTAGAGCTCAGAGAAGCATGAAATAAGATTCTCCCCAAGGACAGCAATAAAAGGCTAGGTTTTAGCCAATTTTATTGTTGAGTTCAGCCAGGAAGAGAGTTCGGCTGATATTGGGGGCAAAACACCGAGCAAGACATTAAAGAAAGAAGGGAATTAGATACTTCATGGAAGTTGTATGTGGATGGTTCTTCATCCAGCAAGGGTGCATGGGCAAGAGTCATGCTCTATAGCTATGAAGGAGTCCTTATAGAGAGAGCAGTTCATCTCAACTTTCAAGCCGCGAACAATGAAGCAGAGTATGAAGCCCTCTTAGCCGGACTTACGGACATCAAAGAATTAAGGGCACAGAAAGTCAAGATTTTCTGTGATTCACAACTGATCATAAACCTGTTTAAGAGGGAATATGCAGCCAGAGATGACATAATATAAGCATATGTTTGGTTAGCACTCCAAGTAGCAAAGGACATCCCACACTATGAGATCACCCAGCTCTCGTTCAAAGAAAACAACCATGCAAATTCTCTAGCATGCCTCACATTAGCAGTAAGTTCTGAGGAAAAAAAGAGTAATCATAGTGGAAATCCTTCAGCAGCCAAGCACAGTTGCTCCCAAAGAGAGGTAGGTCTACTATTCAGAGTTAGGACCCAGTTGGATGTATCCCACAAGGGATTACTTGATTAAGGACGAGCTTTCATCTGATCAAAAGGAAGCACAGATGATAACGAGAAAGGCATCTCGGTTCTGGATCTCGAGTTCGGGGGTTCTCTACAAGAAGTCCTTCACAGGACCTTACCTATTTTGTGTACACCTGAACAAAGTACAGAATCTCTTGTTTGAAATTCATGAAGGAGTTTGTGGCATTCATACAGGTGGAAGGTCTCTAGCCTATTAAGCAATCTCTTAAGACTATTAGTGGTCTTACATGCAAAATGATGCAGAACAGTATGTCCAAAAGTGCAAGAAGTGTCAAAGATTCAGTCCAAACATACATATCCCAGCCGAGGACCTCTCACCATTGACCAGCCCTTGGCCCTTCACGCAATGCTGGTATGACATAGTGGGCCCCTTCCCAAAGGCCACAGGTAATAAAAAGTACTTACTCGTTGCCATGGATTACTTCACTAAGTGGGTTGAGGCAGAACCTTTGGCCAACATTAGAGATGTCGATGTCAATAAGTTCACATGGAAGAATATTATTACTTGGTTCGGCATACCCCGAGCAATAATCTCTGATAACAGAACTCAGTTTGACAGTTCGGTATTTAAGAACTTTTGCTTAGGACTAGGAATCAAGAATTATTTCTCTACACCAGTGTACCCGCAGAGCAATGGGCATGCCAAAGTAACCAATAAGACCATTATTGACGAACTTAAGAAAATGTTAGAAGCTACAAAGGAAAGATGGGTAGAGGAATTCCCCTTATAGACGTACCAAACAACCCCAAGGAGGTACACGGGGGAAACCCCCATTTCCCTAACCTTATGGAGTAGAGGCAATAATACCCCTTGAAGTTGGATTGCCAACAATCCGAACAGAAGTCAGCACGCCCAAAATAAATGCATGAGCTTTGGCCATAGACCTAGACCGAGCCGAAGAACGAAGAGTAATGGCAGCTATTAAATTTGCAACCTATTAGCAAACTCTGGCTAAAGGATACAACAAAAGGGCCAGACATTGTGAGTTCGAAGAAGAAGATCTAGTCTTGAGAAAAGTTCTCAGCCACATGAAAGGCCCAGCTCACAGAAAGCTCGGCCTGAACTGGGATGGCCCTTACAAGATCACCTCTAAGGCAATCACTGGGGCTTACAACTTAGAAGATATAAATGGCAAGGCCGTCACTAGGCCATAGAATCTAAGCAACTTGCGCAAATTTTATTTTTAGATCTTCAATTTTCTGTAAATTTTTAGCTTGGCAATAAAATGTCGTTGTTCGGCAAGAATTCTTCTTTCCAAATTACTCCTCTTTTAATCAAAGTTTTTGCCGAAAAATCTCCTTCATAAAAACTAGGGGCACATGCACAACAAGTCACATCAAGTACTGTATATACCCTCCAGTCGACAAGTTCGAAGTATATCCGAACTAATTTCACCCCTAGTATGGAAGTTAATCCCATACTTGGAAAGAAAAAGCGTAAAAGTGACTTTTTTGCTTCTTTTTAGCTTTAAATGATAAGAAATATAATAAATGAAGCATTATAGTGATCCCAAACTTGTTGAACAAGTAATATACCTAATAATATAGTGTTATAAGTCAACAAAAGTAAACAAATTATTATTAAAGTTCATACACAACAAAATAAGTCAAAAATTCATATATTGTCAAAATAGCTTAATTTGACTTAAAAGATTATAGTTATTTAATCAATTGTTATGAAAACTATGATAATACATAAAAATACTATATTTCTCATAAACATATTAAAATAATAAATCTCAGTAGAAAAAGACACCAAAAATATTAAATTAACTTTTAATGCATTTTCTTGCACAATAGGGGCACAAAAATCGAGACAAACCCCTTGATTAATGGGGGATTAGATTTTGTCCTCCCAAACTGAACCCTAGCTACTTCTAGCTACCCCAAATCTGAATTATAGCCTCCAAGAATCAAATAAACTCAAATCAAATTCAAATCACATTAATTGAAATGAAGAAAAATTGAGGCATTTGTGTACTTTTTGTCTCCCATGTGTTCCCTATCCTTCTCCTATATAAACCAAGCAAAACACCACTCTCTCCCATTCAATATTTCGTGCAAGAGAGTGAGGGACAACACCTTCAATTGTTCGTAAAGTATTCTATGAGTTTGAGGAAGAAGAAAGAAAAAAATGGAAGAAACTGAGGAAGTTTTTGAAAGCTAAGTTCTAATCAATCCTCCACCATTCTTTGATCTCTCAAAATAAGTAAGTAAAACCTCAAAACCTTGTATCTATGATTCCTCAAAATATCCCTCAACCCATCCCTTTAAACACTCTAAAAATCAAGAACTGAAATCAAACTGAAAAGGCGTTGTAGTTAGAAATTAGAGGTTGTTATGTTTGTGAATGATGTGAGATGTTGTTGTAGGTTGTTATCTTTGCGTTTGATGACATCTAAGTGTGGTAGATCCTTGATATTAAAGTAAAAAACACAAGCATGCAAAGAAATGGAACAACAACTTGACATGACATAAGTAGAGGACTCGAACCCTAAGAGGCTTGATTTTTAAGGACTTTGATGTTTCTGCCCTGAGATTTGAAACACCATAACTCAATGAAGAAAATTGATCCAAGTATGATTTTTGTGTCTAGAGTTCTCGTTTTGTGTTATCTTTCACCCATAGTTCGTTTCAACTCATTTTCATAAGTAGAACTCAAGATATTACAATTTTACCAAAGTGTGTCATTTTCTGACTAGTCAACACCACCGACTTAGAACCCCTAGTTTAGAATGCGATCCGAGCTTTGTTCAAAACATGAAAGTTGTAGATAACATGTATGTACATCTACCCACCAAAAATAAGAATAAAATATTTAGGTTTGATAGGTCAAAACCCCTTTTAAGTTCTCTGATGAATTTCAGCCTCCGAAGAACATTCTATCACATATTTTTATATAGCCCAAAACAACGATTTTTAGTGACCTATTCCAAAAGTGGTCTACATGAGCATTGTAGCCAAACTTTTGAAGTAGTTTATGCCAAAAAATCAGACCTTAAAGCCTCGGGATGATACCTCAAAACCATTTCAAACCCTCTATCCAAAACCGGCTCTACTGAGTTTTGCCTGCTGACAGAACCTACTTTTTAAAATAGCCAAAACGTCAAAATTGTTTCAAACAACCACCCTTAGCTCAAAACATGAAACTTGTAGGGAACATGTTAAAATAGGAAATAATAAAAAATGGGATCATTTGGATTTTATTTGATACACCAAAATCAAGAGCAATAGAAGCACAATTTTGGGTAAAATCTGGAGAAAGTGCTGAACCGTTTTTTCTTAGGATAAAATGTTAACCCATTTGTCTTAAGATTTGGCCTTGGTGTTAAACATGAGTGTTGTAGGAAATATTTCTATCTAATTGGTGTATATAAATCATAGCTTGATTCCAAGTCTAGATACCCCAAAACATTGTCGGCTCTTTTAACTTAATACTCGACTTTTGGCGTTAAAATTTATTAAGTGTGATTGAGTACCGTTTCTTTGAGATCCGAGTTTTTGTGTGATGATTGAATTGAATTAGTTAATTTGTGATTTTAAGAGAATGTATGATGATTTAGGACTCATGCTATCATATTTCGAGAATTGTAGCCTATGCTTCACATAATTGTACCTTTTACTTTGCACGTTGTACCATAAATCTTGCCATGTTGAAGCCATGCCATAAATTGTTGCACTTGATATCGATGATACACATTATGAGCATTGTCATTTACATCCTGGCATATTGGAGTCCATTTGTGCAAACCATTTTTGGGATGGACTGTGTTGAGATTGTCGTTCTTGGTTCTATATCTAGGGCGTCCCTAGTTGCCATTTTTGTAAATATTTTGGGATATATTCCCCTTGTACACCCTGGGTACGCCCCCGGTGTTTGAAATGGTTTATCATGTTTACTGTTAGGCACCATGGGTTCATCACTTGCACTTTGGTTTTGATGCCTCCTTGATTCCGTTGTTCCTCGGGTTATGACACGAGCAAATAGGGTAATTCAGAGAGAGCCTAATTCGGCAGACCTAATCCCACTGTGGTGGTAATTCGGAGAGAGCTCAATTATGGCGGACCTAAATCCCATTGTCACGATGTTTTGAATGGTAATTCAGAGAGAGCCTAATTCGGCGGACGTAATCCCACTGTGGGGATAATTCGGAGAGAGGTCAATTATAGCGAACCTAAATCCCATTGTCACGATGTTTTAAAGGGTAATTCAGAGAGTGCCCAATTATGGCGGACCTAAACCCCATTGCCGTGATGTTTTGAAGGGTAATCTTAGATAGAGCCTAATTTGGTGGAGCTAATCCCACTACGGTGGTAATTTCAGAGAGAGTCCAATTATAGCGGTCTTTGACCCCTCATCTTGGTACTTTGTGTAATGTAAATGTCTCTTGAATTCTCTTAGACTTTGGATTGACACCGACAATGGCACTTAAGGTGGGAATTGCTGGCCCGAATAAGGATGGCTGAATAATTGGTTGGCCCGCCCCCACGCTGTTGGCATTAAGTAAAATAGCTGTGGCATGAAGCTCGGCGATGCATTTACTATTCGCAATGATGTGTGATGATGGCTTTGGTGATCAAGTCCCATTAAGTCTACTTTGGTGATTCTCGGCGTGGAATTTCTGTTATTTTCTGGGTGCATTTTGGGTTGGGCATTTGCACTTCATACATGCATGTTTATTTACTTACCTGCTACCCTGTTATAAATTTATCTGTCTCCTTGACTATAAACTGTACTGGGTGTTGTATGGTATGTGTTGTGGTAAATTTTGTGCCGTGAAATTAGTTAGAAGGTTGGAGTGTTTTGCTTCTGGGCCTTGGCTCATGGCATTCGTGCCACAGGTGAGGAGGAGTTTTTTGAGGAAGCCATCCCCGTGGGAGAAGAAGAACTAGAAGAACAAGGTGAATTTCAAGAGCACATGGACCCAGCAGAGGGGTTCTGAGGAATTAAGATCTCTACTTTTGTTCTTATATGCAGCTTTCCCGTGCTTAGTGATTTTTGAAATTTTTCTTGGTAAAACTGTAATAATTATGTAATCGTGGATGGTTTAGAACTCCTTTATAATGTATTAAGCGTCGTACGTAAATATGAATGTATGGCTAGTTTATTTCTACGTTTATATTTATGTATGTCTCAATGTGCCCGGAGGACGGGGTGTCACAGTTGGTATCAGAGCTTAGGTTTAGTGAACCTTCAGGCCTTGGGCTATGGGAAACCATACATTCTGTTGCGTTGGAACTCTGTAGGATGCGTTGTCTTACTAATAATTGTCATCTATACATTATAAGAACTAAAATCTTCTACGCCTGAGTTTTATAGCAAGTCATGTTAGGACGTTACCGGGATCAAAAGTAGTAGGGAATCTACATGCGAAGGACAGGTATTACCATCGAGATTAAAGATCGGATATTTAGGCAACGAGTTACCTTATTTTAGGGGGGGTAGACAGGAGTACACACTCATAGAAGTTTTAAATACCACCTCGACAGACACCGTTAGAAGCCCGCGACTTCATCCATATAAGTCCTTTTCTCATTTACCCCAAGCCTTGGTGTCAACTTTTTGAAGTTCTTTTGCATATCATTCCTTCTTATATCGTCGGTCCTCAACGGTACCGTTAAGTGTCGTTCGTCCGTAGCTCATGTGCACCCAAGTCTTATTGATAACCCTATTAGAGATTCAATCCCCGGAGATACCCTTGCCCTCAAGTTTTCATGCCTCGATAATGACCAGTATTCACATTGATTCTCCTCCAATTCAAGCCATCATCCTTGAACTAACTCTTCTCATGTAAAACTCCATATCAATTCTTTATTAAGTACCCGTTCCAAACCATCGGCATTGATAAAAAAAAATTTGTCATCATTCGTTTCTCTCGATTCTGAAACCACAATCTGTTGTAGTGATTTTATGAATTCTTTGTACACTTTTGAAATCTTTACTATGGATGTAGACTTGGATGCTTGAATTAAAGTACGTTAGGCCGATGTAACTTCATGGAAAATATCTAGTTTGGCTGCCCCTTTTGCTTAAACATCTCTTTCATCATAATCTGATTGTACTAGATTAGTTCTGGGGACACTTGTTTAAAGTATTGTTCACTATTCTCCTCTTGTTTTCCCTACATTTCGACCCCAAGTGACCACTCAATTTGTGACAACAGTGACTGCCTTAACCGTGACCTTTTGACCTCATCTAACCTATCTTTCGAGCCATCTTGAAATCAATGGATGTGATGAAATAAGAAAGTCAACCTAAAGATGAGAAGGCACCGTGTTAGTAAATCATCCTTAACCTTCCACACGATAAAGTATGGGGCAAAATTTCGAGGACAAAATTTGTTTAAGGGGGGTAGTTTGTAACGACCCGGTACAGACCCTACTTGTAACAACCTGAGTTATAATGACCCGTGTAAAGACCCTGCTCGGACCTTAGTATTAGTGACGGATAGTCTACGAGACCATAGAATACATAAGAAGTTCATAACCCTAACTCGACTCGAAAACCATAAAAAGGTCCAAAACTCAGGCAACAAAACCTTAGTACCCGGAGAGTCTTCCAACATTTTAAATGAAGTAAGTATCATGAAATAATGAATTAAAAATTAAAAAAATTCTCATAAATAGGGTAAAATAATCATTTTGCCCCTCGTACAGCAAAAAGCCTCAAAAATCCAAATTTTTACATATAGATACCCTAAATCAAGGATTTAAGTACGATTAAGTAGAAAAGGACAAAGTAAAATCAAAAATGCAAAAAATACCCCTTAGTGGCCGACCTCCTTGGGAAATGTGCCAAAAAATGACTTTTTTGCTTCATTTTAGCTTTAAATGGTGAGAAATTTATTAAATGAAGCATTATGATGATCCCATACTTGTTGAAAACAAGTAATACACCTAATTATATAGTGGTGAAATTCAACAAAAGCAAACAAATTATTATTGAAGTTGATACACAACAAAATAAGTCAAAAAGTCATATATTGTCAAAATAACTTAATTTGACTTAAAAGATTATATTTATTTAATCAATTGCTATGAAAACTATGATAATACATAAAAATACTATATTTCTCATAAACATATTAAAATAATAAATCTCAGTAGGAAAAGAAATCAAAAAGATACATCAAATTAACTTTTATTGTATTTTCTTGCACAATAAGGGAACAAAAACCGAGACAAATCCCTTAATTAATAGGGAATTAGATTTTGTCCCCCCAAACTGAACCCTAGCTACTTCTAGCTACCCCAAATCTGAATTATAGCCTCCAAGAATCAAATAAACTCAAATCAAATTCAAATCACAATAATTGAAATGAAGAAAAATGGAGGCATTTGTGTACTTTTTGTCTCCCATGTGTTCCTTATCCTTCTCCTATATAAACCAAGCCAAACACCATTTTCTCCCCTTCAAAATTTTGTGCAAGAGAGTGATGGACCAGACCTTCAATTGTTCTTAAAGTATTCTATGAGTTTGAGGAAGAAGAAAGAAGAAAAAGAAAGAAACTGAGGAAGTTTTCGAAAGCTAAGTCCAAATCAATCCTCCACCATTCTTTGTTCTCTCAAAATAAGTAAGTAAAATATCTAAACCTTGTATCTTAGATTCCTCAAAATATCCCTCAATCCATCCCTTTAAACACTCTAAAAATCAAGAACCGAATTCAAACCGAAAAGGCGTTGTAGTTAGAAATTAGGGGTTATTATGTTTGTGAATGATGTGAGATGTTGTTGTATGCTGTTATCTTTGATTTTGATGGCATCTAAGTGTGCTGGAGCCTTGATATTAAAGTCTAAAACACAAGCATGCAAAGAAATGGAACAAAAACTTGACATGACATAAGTAGAGGACTCGAACCCTAAGAGGCTTGATTTTTAAAGACTTTGATGTTTCTGCCCTGAGATTTGAAGCACCATAACTCAATGTAGAAAATTGATCTAAGTATGATTTTTGTTTCCAGAGTTATATGTTTTTTTTATCGTTCAACCAATGTTTGTTTCTACTCATTTTCTTAACTAGAACTCAAGATATTACAATTTTACCAAAGTGTGTCATTTTCTAACCAGTCAACACCACCGACTTAGAACTCCTAGTTTAGAATGAGATCCGAACTTTAGTCAAAACATAAAAGTAGTAGATAACATATATATACATCTACCCACCAAAACAAAGAACAAAATATTAAGGTTTGATAGATCAAAACCCCTTTTACGTTCTCTGATGAATTTCAGCCTCCGAGGAACATTCTGTCACATATTTTTATATAGCCCAAAACACCTATTTTTAGTGACCTATTACAAAAGTGGTCTACATGAGAATTGTAGCCAAAATTTTGATGTAATTTATGCCCAAATATCAGACCTTAGAGCCTCGGAATGATACCCTAAAACCGTTTCAAACTCTCTATCCAAAACCGGCTCTACTGAGTTTTGGCAGCTGACTCCTACTTTTTAAAATGGCCAAAAAGTCTAACTTGTTTCAAACAACCACCCTTAGCTCAAAACATTAAAATTGTAGGGAACATGTTAAAATAGGACATACTCACAAATTGGCTCATTTGGACTTCATTTGATTCCTCAAAATCGAGAGCAGCAGAAGCATAATTTTTGATAAAATCTGGAGAAAGTGCTAAACCGTTTTTGCTTAGGATAAAATGATAACCCATTTGTCTTAGGATTTGGTCTTGGTGTTAAACATGAGAGTTGTAGAAAATATTTCTATATAAATGGTGTATAAAAATCATAGCTTGATTCCAATTCTAGATACTCCAAAACTTGTCAGCTCTTTTTATTTAATACTCGACTTTTTGCTTTAAAATTTATTAAGTGTGTGATTGAGTACCTTTGCCATGAGACCCGAGTTTTTGTATGATGATTGAATTGAATTAGTTAATTTGTACTTTTAAGAGAATGTATGATGATTTAGGACTCATGCTATCATATCTCGAGAATTGTAGCCTGTGCTTCACATAATTGTACCTTATCCTTTGAACGTTGTACCATGAATCTTGCCATGTTGATGTCATGCCATAAATTGTTGCACTTGATATCGATGATACACATTATGAGCATTTTCATTTGCATCCTAGCATATTGGAGTCCATCTGTGCAAACCGTTTTTGGGATGGACTGTGTTGAGATTGTCGTTCTTGGTTCTGTATCTAGGGCGTCCCTAGTTGCCATTTTTGTAAATGTTTTGAGATATATTCCCCTTGTACACCCTGGGTACGCCCCCGGTGTTTTAAATGGTTTATCATGTATACTTTTAGGCACCATGGTTTCTTCACTAGCACTTTAGTTTTGATGTCTCCTTGATTCCGTTGTTCCTCGGGTTATGACACGGGCAAATAGGGTAATTTAGAGAGAGCCTAATTCGGCGGATCTAATCCCACTGTGGTGGTAATTTGGAGAGAGGTCAATTATGGCAGACCTAAATCCCATTGTCACGATGTTTTGAAGGGTAATTCGGAGAGAGCCTAATTATGGCGGACCTAAACCCCGTTGCCGCGATGTTTTGAAAGGTAATCTCGGAGAGAGCCTAATTCGGTGGACCTAATCCCACTACTGTGGTAATTTCAGAGAGTGCCCAATTATAGTGGTCCTAAACCCCTCATCTTGGTACTTTGTGTAATGTGAACGTCTCTTGAATTCTCTTAGACTTTGGGTTGACACCAACGAAGGCATCACGAGTCTTAAGGTGGGAATTGCTGGCCCGAATAAGGGTGGCTAAATAATTGGTTGGCCCGCCCCCATGCCGTTGCCATTAAGTAAAATAGCTGTGGCATGAAGCCTGGTGACACATTTACTATTTGCGACGTGGCGCAATGATGGCTTTGGAGATCAAGTCCCATTAAGTCTACTCTGCTGATTCTCGGCGTGGAATTCTTGTTATTATCTGGGTGCATTTTGGGTTAGGCATTTGCATTTCATACACGCGTGTTTATTTACTTACCTGCTACCCTGTTATAAATTTGTCTGTCTTCTTGACTATAAACTGTACTGGGTGTTGCATGGCATGTGTTGGGGTGAATTTTGTGCCGTGAGACTAGTTAGAAGGTTGGAGTGTTTTGCTTCTGAGCCTTGGGTCATGGCATTCGTGCCACAGGGGAGGAGTTTTTCGAGGAAAACATCCCCGAGGGAGAAGAAGAACTAGAAGAACAAGGTGAATTTCAAAAGCACATGGACCCAGCTGAGGCATTCTGAGGAATTAAGATCTCTACTTTTGTTCTTATATGCAGTTTTCCCGTGCTTAGTGATTTTTGAAATTTTTCTTGCTAAAACTGTAATAATTATGTAATTATGGATGGTTCAAAACTCCTTTATAATGTATTAACTATCGTACGTAAATATGAATATATGGCTAGTTTATCCAAATGTTTATATTTATGTATGTCATGACGTGCCCGGAGGATGGGGCGTCACTACAATAATAATCACCACCAAATGCATTCTCATCAATTCAGTTCACCAAAAATTTAACAATAATAATAATGTAATTCAAAACATATCCAAATAAAAATAATAAGTTCCAAACGTTCATCAACCGTTCAAAACATATCCGAATAAATATGATACAAATTACAAAATAGTTCATCAATTCCTCATTCTCAATAGCATGTTCCTCACTTCAAAAACACAATAGAATCCCCAATCCGTATCTGTTACAAGAAAAGAAAAAAAAATCATTGTTAAACTCTATAAAGTAAACATAAAATTAAAAAAATATAAATTACATAAATTTCTTTTTCATTATCTAACCTAAATTTGCATTGAGGTGCCCATTATTAGTACAAGTTTCTTTGGCCTAATAATGTGTACATGTCCAGACGTTGAATTAATGTGTGTTTTGTTTCCACAAGTCACATTACTCTAGATTGACGTGTTCGTATGAGTTTTAGAGTCATTTAATGATTTATCCAAAGTTTTGACCTCTTACGGCTTTTTTGCGATTTTTTAAGTTTTAAGGTTAACAAACTTTTATCTAATTCTCAAATCGGACGTCGAATTGATGTGTGATTTGTTTTCACAAGTCATATTACTCTAGATTGACGTGTTCGTATGAGTTTTAGAGTCATTCGATGGCTTATCCAAAATTTTGACCTCTACCTCTCAAAATCTTAAAAAACCATTCGATAGCTACATTAAGCTTTAGTACTATAGGTAGACTTATCGAGAAGAGCTCGATCCACCACTACCATTGTCACGTTGGGACCATGACACTCCATTTGGCGAACCACGAAATCTTGAAATGCCTCGAACTTCTTTTTATTCGCTTCAATCGTCTCTTGTTACTACTTTATCAACTCTTGTTGTTGCTTTATTGACTCTTGTTGCTCCTTTATCATTTCTTCTTGGATCTTGTTCAACTCATTCAATGTTTCCACTTTATCTCGGAGAGTTTGGACCTCTTGTTGCGATTGGGAAGTCAAGCTTCTAGATGATGATGACCTCCCACCAATTCCATATCCTTTCAAGTAACTGGAGTGTTTTCCTAGTACATCAATTGCCATCTGCTCCTGTCTGACTGGTTCTGCTCCAGGTTGTGATGCCTCTTCGCGTAACCTTTCAAACATTGCCTAAAATATTTATAGAAAGTTAAAGAATTAGTAATAATACAAAAAAAATACATTTTACAATTGAACACATACTTGAATATACTTACATGCAATTCAGCACATACGGGGTCTACCCAGTCACCTTTTTTCTTACTCGTGTGGGAGTCCTTAAAAAAGTCTGAGATGTGGGGTTTCTCACCACCATTCTCGTTTGCCTAATGCAATTTATGCCATGCGTTAGTGAATATTTAACAATTGATATTTATATATCTTATTTTAAAGCTAAAAACATATCACCTTGATGGACATCACAGCAGGAAAAGATCTATAGCCCATTGTATGGTTGAAAGGCAACTTAGATCGATTAATTTTGTTTTTTTCAGCCCGAATCTACAAAATGTTTTGAAGAATATATAAGTTAGATATTGCTTCTACTACTGCAATTCCAATATAAAAAACTTACTGCGTGCTTTTCAAATGTCCAAACATGATTAATCATATACTCCCAATCTTCTTCTTTTACTCCTTTGTATAGCCTAGTCTTTGGGTTATCACCAGCCTCTGTCAAGTCCACATAATGCCTTTTCATACGTGCCTTCCAATCTTTATAAATATTTTGACATTTTTTCTCAATACAACTCCTAACAACCTCGTTGGTGTCATAGTTTTTAATCTCAAATTTGTCCTGCATACATATGAATTGTCAAATTAGAATTCATTTTCAAACATACTAAGATAACTCTATGATAAATATTGAATCGAAATACTCGCGTTGCTTGTATAATTGGGACATTGAGTGCATCGTCAATGTCGTCCCATTTTTCCACTCCCTGCAATGGTGCAGCCATTCTATTTGTACTC
Source organism: Heliamphora pulchella (assembly GCA_032270985.1). Lineage (NCBI taxonomy): Eukaryota > Viridiplantae > Streptophyta > Magnoliopsida > Ericales > Sarraceniaceae > Heliamphora > Heliamphora pulchella. The sequence continues at coordinate 8,649 of JAULJZ010163948.1, read as the reverse complement.
CAAATTCATTAGCTAGCCTAGTGGCATTCTCACCAATAGGGGCTCTAGCATCATAGGGAATCTCGACAGGGAGTGGGATGCCACCGTGGCTAGCTATGATCTGCGATGTTTTTTTCCACGAGTTGGACCTCAATTTTTTCTAGATGTTATAGCTAAAAAGACCACAAAAGTTAAACTTCATTAGTAGACAATTTGTATTACATTTCTAACCAATGCAATGCATATTAAATGTATGTCCAATTAAATACATAAAACATACCTGTGGCCATGCTGTCTTGGGTAAATGTAGGAGACGGTGATGACAGTATAGTATGAGGCATGGTAGCAGTAGTCTCCAATGACTATAATGGATGAGTTGCCATGTTATTTTGACCGAGGGCCATATGTGATCTGACACAACATTGTTAATGAAATTTATACACGGGTTTAGTTTAAAGGTCCCTTAAAAAACCAAATGCAAAGAAGGCCTATCAGATTTTGTATATAAATTGTTGTAGCAAGGACCTTACAGGACAGTTCCAAGTGTTGTTACATCCTTACAAAAATGCATAAAGACAACTGACCACATAAATTAAAGTCTGTAATTTTAGATTTTTAAAAAGTATGCCCCATCCATCTTAAATTCTAATTTATTGCCTCACTGAAAATTTCTTAGAATTTCTTTTTTACAGTAGATATCTTTTACAATTACCGATCAAGCCTTCTCATCTTCCAAGAAAGGAAAACACTTTGTATATAAAAAAACTAATCACAAATTAAATTAAAAAAAAAATATCTTGCCCATTTATTTTGAGTTCCACGTACAATGAATGTCCAAGATGCATTTTATACTATGAATTACCAAGATGCATTTTATGTGACAGCAAAAACATTTATCAATAAGCATTGGGCAACAAAGACATCTATCTATATTCTACTTCTCTAGAATCAGCCTTTCTTTTAAGTTCATCTACAACAAAATGTGGGAAAAAGAACTTTAAATCACTGAGTTTCTGATGGCAATAAGGCATTGGACAGCGGTTTTTGCCATAAGCATTAAATAGCCTGCAGCAGATATTTATCAAATACACTAAAAATAAAATGTGGTACACAAAAGAAGAAGGTATACAATCATAAATTACCATAAATGCAGTAGCCTGATGATGAAATATATATATGTATATATATTACTTGAACGCTCAAGTGAATTCAAGATGCAGTAACTTTTGAATTCAAGATGCACTCAAGTGATGAAATATAAATGCAGTAACTTTTGATTATATCTTGCCAGCAATGAATTCAATATGCAAATTGTTACTCTATGTTTGTCTACTACAAAATCTTATTTCATTTAAGCTTTTGTGAAGTGATTTTAGGGATAGATATAGTCATTTATTATCTGGTGTTTTTAGTTAGGAGGGTTTGTATACAGGGAAGACATTTTGTTGTTAGTTACCAAGACAGGGTATATTTTGTTGGAATCCCAATGTTGTTAGTTAGTGGGCATTCTTCTGTTGGTGTTCTTCATGGGCATATCAATCCTCCCTCCAGGATGTCCTTTTCATCCTACTAATCTTGAGCTGGTTAGGTTCTACCTCGAAAGGAAGGTATTGGGGAAAACTTTCCAACCTGGTGGCATTTTAGAGCTCAACATCTACAGGTACTCTCCATGGGATCTTCTTAGTATCAATCTCGCTCTTAATTTATCTATCTATTTATAACTTGATTCATTTGTTTGTTTAATACTTTAATTGGCCTATCTGTTCTAATAAAATATGAGTGATATGGAAAAATGGAGATTCTAAATTATGACAGTTTTCACTCACTCACTCAAAACTAAATTAGCAGCAATCCCAACCATCACTACCTAATAGCAACTCCAAAATACCCAAGACTATCAGCACAAAAGCCTATCAGCACAGCTACAACCAGCATCAGAAGATAAAGTTTCTTAAAAGGAAATTATGATAAAAAATCAAAACAACAGCCTAAAGAACAAAACTCAGCAAAGGAGCAGCTGTTGGGGCAATTTCAGCCTCAGCTAAAAATTTTATTGAATTCTATGCACTTTTATCAACAATTTCAGCATGTAGTTTTGAATTTTCAATATGTAGTATACAATTTCAGTTTCAACATCAACAATTTCAGCTTCAACATCAAGTTTAGCCCTTAAAATTCAATTGGTATACAACACAACTTGCATGTATATATCTCGTAGCCAAAATGTATAGTAAATTCACAACTACTAAGAGTTCTTTGTTCTTTTTAGTTGTGAGACCCCGAACCTTCTTATTTTGAATTATTTATACATGATTACGTGTTTGTCCTTCATGTTATATATTATCGATGAATGGTTTATGTTTTGGAGTTGTAGAACAGCATGTAGATGTGTTTTACACTTTTTCGGACCTTGTTTAGGCTTGTTGGGTTGGCCTTAGAACACAAAATCGAGACTCAAAACAGTATGTTGGACCAAGCAGGTTCGGTCCACTGAACTGGAAACCAGTAGGTTAAGAACCTTGGGTTCGATCGACTAAAGGGCTTGGCCCAGTCGACTGAACCACTTTTCTTGAGTTCGGTCTACTAAACTGAGGCAGTTTGCGTTTTTTGAGGCGCTTCAGTCGAATGAAGTGGCCTCTTCAGTCGAATGAACAGGCTTTTGGCATGCTTATAAGTAGAAGAAGGGGCTGAAATGTTTGGAAAAGTTTATTTCTTTCTTGTTCTTTGCCTTGTCTCTACATATGTGACCTACCTGAGCCTTGTTTTCGACGATCAACTTGTGGATCCTTGCTATCTACGCTGTTAGCTTCACGCTCATCTGGTCAGATTCTCGTTCCGACGAGGTCCAATTTTTGAGGCGTCGGATTCTAGACCTACTGATGTTATGAGGGAGATATATGTAATTGTATGCTTTTTCATCGATAAAAAATGTATCAAATGTCATATTTTCTGTTTAAGCCTTGTTTTTTATGATATAAAGCATGTTGTTCACTTTTCTTGGCTTATAGTACTGTATGACATGTGGTAATATGATTTTCAAAGGGTTTTCTTGAAAACAGTGGAAAATGATGGTTTTTGGCAGAAATCTCAACACATGGTGTTTTGGAGGTTTGGAGCTCGCCTTCGGGGTTGAGTCTCAGGTTTTGAAACGTTTTGTTGAAAACGAAAAAAATATTTTGAAAATATTTTTTTTGATCTCCATGTTGATGGATGGATCTATGTATACATGTATAATGTATATTTGTGAAATGGTTTGGTTTTTGAGAATGATTATCTAGATGTACCGGGATGACATGTATTTGGCACAAGTTGCCCTCGGTAAAAGTCCAAAAACGTGCGCAGTGTAGGTACCTTTGTTATCCTTCGGCGTAGTTCCTGTAAAGAAGGTCGATTTGGGTGCTCTTTTCTCTCGGGTTGTCGGGCCCGTAAAGTTAGCTTTTACGTCGTGGTGCTCCGTATAGAACTTGTTATTACCTAGCAGGCCTTAAGTGGTTCAGGACTAGGGTAATGGACAGGAGTCTATAGTTGCTACCTTTGTCTGTGTGACAGAGCCGGTACATAGGATCTTATCATTCTTTTTCAACGATGTACATTCCAAGAGGGAACGAGGTTTTGATAACTATTTTCCTTCAACTGTAAAATATGTTTTGCATTGTTTAAATGCTTAGTTGTGAAGGAAAAACTGTTTGGAAGTTTGTGGGAAACTTGGGGTTTTATGACGTATAACCTTTTTGGCTTGTGGTTGAGTACGCTCCCACTCTATATGATTGCATATTTCCTGCTTTACAGCTGTGTTGTCTGTTTCTATTGGGCTTCGGCTCACGGGTGGAAATTTTTTGTATAACAACATTTACAGGTGAGGATGTGTAGCTCTGGTGATGCCCGTCGTGGCGGAAGACTATTATAGTTTTCCTTCTTGTTGGCATGCCTATTCCTAAAGGTAGTTTTGTACACCATAAGGCGATATACTTATACATATTATACAGGATGTTTACTGCTTATGAGAGATGCATATTGGGTTTTTTTGTGATTTTAATAGGTGGATTTGAATGTATGAAAACCTATTTTTTATAAAACTGGTGTTAGTGGGTTTTCACGTGACCCTAGGTTTTGGGGCGTGACATTAGTACTCCGCCCTATGGTTATTGTGCATCAACCTATGGCCATGAACTACAATTGTTGTCTGGGTGAAAACAACATTATATTACTAACATTCATCCATCGAATCTCACATTCAAAATGCATTGAAGGGTGATAAACAACACTATTCATGAACTATCAATTTTTGTTATTATAAGTATGGGATTGATATTCATTGACACATTCACTTTGGAACAGAATTAAGAAACTGAGAAACTAAGAAACTAAATACTGAACCAGCAACCATTTTTACCAGCATTCATTTTATACAGCAAAACATTACCAGCACATTGTTGCACAACAATCAGCAACAGCACATTGCTGCACAACACTCATCCTACCAAAGCTCACTATCATCAGGCAGGATTTCCTAAATGAGCTGATCATGCTTTTGATCATTCATTCTTACCTTAATTTTCCCGCCTTCAATGCTGTGACACTCTTGTTTCAGATTTCTGACTTTGGTTCTGCAAAAGTTGATATTGGAACTAACCTGGCTATTAGTACCAGATCATAACTAAATGCCCAAAAAATAACAACATATTAAACCGATCAGCAGAAATGCTGGGTGCCAACGTAGCACTGTCCATATTAGATATCCTGTCACATCTTACTTTATTATCTATGCATAACCTCCATTAATTTCCCAACAAACAAATTTTGCATCCCAGCTTGTTGGGTGCCAGTGTAGCACTGTCCCTGAGAAATGCATCAGCAGAAATGCATCAGCAATGCATCCAGTGTAGTACTGCCATGTTTTTGGTGTTTCTCTCAAAAATGTATCAGCATAATCATTTCAAAAAAAAAAGGGAAAGGGAGAGAGAGACCTACCATGTCACACAATGCAACAATAAATTTTTGAAGACTAGAATTAAAGAAACAAAGGAAAAAAAATTGCTAAACAATATATTCAAACTTGTGAGCAAAAGGTCCATATCATCAACTAAAATTTCAGCTACATGAAGCATTCAGCCAATGAAACAACTAAAGAGGCAAAAACAACAGCCAAACATTCTATTATTCCTTTGGTTAATGATGATTATAGCATGCATAGCCAGACGCATGCTTAATCATTTACTTTCACGCAACTCAGGTGGGCATCCAGAGGCTTTCTAAAACTGTTACTTCTTATAAATGGCATGGCAAAACACACTAACAAAGAGTCCACTCTAACACCAAAATGACTCTAACGAGGCAACTTTCTACAATCCGCTTTTGCCACACCCATGGGCACCCTCCACAACAAAGTTTTGAAAACCTTCAACATTGCTTATCAAACTCCACAACCCTATTGACGAAAACTCATTGGAGAATCACCCACAATTTTTGCAAAAAAAGCTTCCCCACTAAAGAATCATAGGTTATTTTTTATGTGGAAAATTATATGGATTGTCAAATAAAAGAGAAATTAAATGGTGGTTTCTTATTTCTCACTTGATAGCACCTGAAGGGGTTGAACCATTTTGGATAATGCAGAAAGACTGAAGTAATGGCCGAATTATTTGTTCAAATTGAGTTCATTTCAAATCAATTCACTTCTCTTAATTTCTAGACTATTTTCAAAGATGGGGGGGGGGGGGGGAGACAGTAATTACTGCCAACTTCATAAATTTAACTCCATATATACGTTCTATAAGCATTGTAAAGGAGAGAATCATTAAGTAGAACAACTTTCTTAGATGCGTAATTCAAGAATAAGGGTCTCGAATAAGTTTACTTGAGTAACACAGAAACCAAAGTTCCTACATTTGTTTTAAAACAAAATTCATCAGCATCAAAATCCAACATTAGGATCAACATCAGAATTAGAATGACTCTGTAGCTCATCTTCTTCAGAATCTGTAGCATCACTGCCAATTAACTCATCTTCATCATCGGCTATGAAACCATAAGAATCACCAAGATTGATAGGTGCTTGTCTACCTCCTTGCAAAACTACATCACTTGGAATGATCTCAGGGGTAATTTCATTTCTAGTAAATGGGACTGTTACAGTATCTTCAACGACAATTGGAACAACAATGGTCGTTTCATCTTGCTGGAACACATCATTAGGCATCTGTAATTCAACATTATCAAGTATTGCACCATCCACCTCAGGTATGTCCCATATTCCTCGATGTTAGAGTCATTCTACACTTTCCAATTTTTACCTAATTTAGTATCATTAACATAAAACACTTGTTTCACTTGACCAGGTAGGACAAAGGGGTCATTTTCATACCACCGACTTGTAATATCAATGCTTGTGCAATGGGTATCGGCGCGCAATGTTCTATGAATACCAGTGTTAAACCATTCACATTGAAACAAAAAGACCTGATTCCCATGCATATAATTCAACTCCCACACTCTACACAAATGTCCATAGAAGTCAATTGTTTATCCTTCATGGTCCCCTTCCACAACTACACCGCTATTTTGACTTTTACGATGGTTATCACAGTCTTTGGCATGAAATCAAACACCATTGGAAATACAGCCCGAATAGATATTAACTATGGCACCAGGACCGTTAGCTAATGACCATAATTGATCAGTTGCTTCTGTTGACCCTACGGCCTGTAGTTCATTCATCTACATAAACAACATATGACATAACATATAATGTTAATTTTCAAAATGAAAACAATGTAATGATTATTTTGTGTCATAAATAGTTTTATACTTACTGGTTTTTTGAACCACTTTGGAAATTCCTCTTGTTGTGTTTTTGTGATGTCACGAACACTTTGATTCTCTAAAAGATGTTTGTGTTCTCTTTTTTTAAAAAAAAATATAAATATTAGACACTAATAACAAATCCATACATTTACATATAATTAAATGTTAACATACTCTAAATATTATTCCAGTTCGAAGCTATTATGTAGGATAAACCAATGAGCTAACTCTTTTTCTTTCTGCGATACATCTGGAGCCCTTGTAATTAGGCCAAATGGATGCACTTTCTGTGTGAAGACTGCCAATCTTGTTTCATTCACACGATTGTCGACATTCCGGTACGCTCGGTTAAATATGGTTTCGATCCCACAAAGATACATGGAGTAAAATGTAAGACACTCTTTGGCAATGTAACCTTCGGCAATCGAACCTTCTGGATAAGCTCGATTGGCAACGTATCTTTTGAGAGTGCCAAGTAGTCTATAAAATAAACAATATAAAAAATTAAATATACATTAAGAATCCATCATCGTACAAACTTGAAATTAAGATAGTACATGTTACCTTTCGATTGGGTACATCCATCGAAACTGCAGGGGTCCTCCAAGAATCGCCTCGCGAGGCAATTGAATAGCTACATGAACCATCACATCAAAGAATGCTTGAGGAAAAATATTTTCCATCTTGCACAGTATAAGAACTATGCGATCTTGTAATAATTCTAAATTCGTCACCTTTAAAGTCTTGGAGCATAATTCTTGAAAGAAATTACCTAACTCGAAAAATGTGGTACATAGATCTTTGTCGACATACCCAATCATCCCAATTGGAAGAACTCGTTGAAGTAGGACATGGCAATCATGACTTTTTAGGCCCGATAACTTATCACCCTTTGTGCTCACGCATCTCGAGATGTTTGCTTCATATCCATCCGGATATCGTATTAACTGTACGAACTTACAAAAATCATGTCTCTCATTTGGTGACAAGGTGTACAATGCTAGAGGCTTTTCATAGGACCCATCTGGATGCCTTCGTAAGTGTAACTCTTTTCTTTTTTTCATATCCTCCAAATCCATGCGTGCTTTTTCAGTGTGTTTATTCTTTCCATCTATACTCAATAGTGTTCCCAACAAATTGTCACATATATTCTTCTCTATCTGCATGACATCAAGGTTATGCCGGAGCTTGAGTGTCTTCCAATATGGTAGATCAAAAAAAAATTACTTTTGTTTACCCAATTTAACACTTGATGTTCCATTTTTCTTTTCTTGTTAGTTGGATGCTTTCCATAAGGTGAGAATGTTCCCAGATTCAGTTGCAGCAAAATTTCTTCTCTCGATTTCTTTAAAGGCCTCGATCGGTATTCAATATTATCATTAAAGAGTCGACTCCTTTGTCATGTATGGTCCTTAGGTAAGAATCGACGAGCACCTGTGTATCCAAGTTTACTTCTCAACCGCTGAGATGAAGCATCCTCGTTACAAGCAGGGCAAGCCAAATAACCTTTCGTACTCCACCTAGATAAATTACCATATGCAGGAAAATCATTAATAGTCCACATAATAGCCGCATGCATTCTAAAATTTTTCTCGTTTGAAGCATCATAAGTAAGCACACCATTTTCCCACAACTCTTTCAACTCGTTAAGTAATGACATCATAAAAACATCAATATCTCTCCCTGGTACTTAGGGTCTAGGAATAAGTGTGAAGAATGTATACTGAAAAGTCACGCTTTTTATGTATTTTGTTCTAGATCCCTGGAATATTAATGAGAAATATTTGATATGATTTTGCATTCGTGGTTTCATATTTATATTTGTGATGAATGAATGCATAGTCCGTATATTCTGTCCAGTATTTG
>JAULJZ010163947.1:0-50740 GCA_032270985.1 Heliamphora pulchella | reverse complement strand
CAGTACACTTTGTGTGTATTGAACGGGACATTTGGGATAATTAATTTAGTACTGACTACTGGCTATATAAATTAATTAACAACCCAAGATTATTATGAATACTGCTTATCCTCTTAATCCAGAAATAATTATTTATTTGTATATATTTAATATTCGTTGTTTTGATTTATTGGAGGGTGCGATCTTATATGGGTCTATATTCCCGGTAAGTTGGATAGCGAAATTATTTATTTGGTAAATATTAATTATTGACGAAATCCACGTCCCGAATGATCGGGATTAACGATACCCCCTTAAGGATGCTTATAAGTTTTGATCAGGCCAAACCTTGCATGTGGATTTAATTATCCGGCGGTCAAATAAGTTAAGCAGAAGGGCTTAAGTAATACAAAGATGCCGATTAAATTAAATTGTCAGTAAATAAATTTAATTGACGGGTATCGAGAATCTTAACGTGGGGAGAAGTGGTAAGCATTTAATAACATGAGCTCAATGCAAGAAGGTCTTGAGATTATAGGTCAAAGTGCAATTATAATTTTTTAGTGGTGTGAACTGTAATTCAGTATTTTATGAAAATTTTAGAAACCGCTGCGTCTTTCCATAATTGCAGAAACCGCCTATAGGTATTTGTGTTCCACTGGAAGTCTTACTCATAATTACTCTCCAGGTCTCTACTGTAGCCCTATATATATGCGTGTAGGCTAAACCAATTTAGATCAATTTTTATATCATTCTTAATATATTATTTTTGTCTTTGAAGACTTAAAAAATATATCGGGGTTCTTCCGGTACAAGTTCTCGGAGGATCGTAACCCACACTATGTTTAAGGATCGCATAAGGGAATACGGTAGAAGATCTGATAGGAGTTTCAACTCGGAATCAAGTCGTAGTTGAAGATTAAATCTACAAGAGGTATTCTTCTAAATTAACTTTGGTTACACGGATTTTATTTTGATCGTTCTTTGTCAAAAGTTTTATCTGGAACCCATTTAGGCGTTTACCCGTTCAGTTAATCTTTTACCGAAAATCGTTTTACAAAAATATTGATCTTGGCAGTATTGCCTCCAACATTTTTTTCGTTGAATTTTTTTATAGTATTTATGTATAAAAACAGCATAAAAAAGTTAAAAATGGAAAGAAAAAATCACCAAAACAGCTCAGTTCCGATGGCTTTGCCGACGGCCGTTCGGTGGTGGTTTTTATGATTTTCCAGGCTATTTTTGGGACTATTTTTTGGAAAGTTTTTTAAATATAAAATAGCAGTAAAATATACCTCAAAATACTATAAAAATCCAAAAAAAAAAGACCAAAATCACAACACAAATAGGCGGCAATCAGGTTGGCGGCGGCAGCACCTTCCAGGCAATTTTTTGGCAATTTTCTAGGCTGTTTTCAAGTAATTTTATTTTACAAAAAGATAGTACTTTTTGAGATCTTTCTTTTTCTATAAAGTACATTTAAAATTGAGTTCAGAAAGAGGTCGAAAAAGCCGCGGGAAGTTGGCTGCGCAGTGCTGTTGCGGCCAGCAACATTTTTTGTTGTTCGGACATTTTTTTTGGCTGTTTTCTAGTAGATTTTTTGACAAAAAAATCTCTTATTTTGAGAACTTTCCAACGGTATAAAGCTCGTCAAAAATCGAGTCCGGATGAGGTGGCAGAAGCCGCCTGAAGGTGGTGGCAAGGTGGTGCCAGCGGTGGCTAGTGGTTGCCGGTGACTTTCTCTCTCCCATGACTGATTTTGATGTATATTCTGATATATACGAGACTGATATGATATATATAGATATATCAGATAGTATTAAAAAAACTTGATGCAATCAGGATACTGAATCAAATGCGAACATGGATTGAAACAGTTGATTCACTTAGGAAGATTGAAACACCACAGTGTTCCACTTAAATTATAAAATCGAGATTTATGCATATCGTGTTCATATATATATGAACTACCTTTGCATATATGTTTTATTTATCTTGTTAATTTAATTAATTCAAATATTCAGTTTTAATTAAAATATTTTGTAATGAAAAATAAAATAAAATTTTTTTAATTAATTAATTTCAATTAAATAAAAAAAAACTTTAGATGTTTTATTTTTTTACAAAATATCACATTGAAGATATTTTCTTAAATTGGATATTTTGAAAAAATATGGAAATTAATTCTGAATTTTGAATTAATTAAATAAATAAAATGTTTAATCAAAATAAATTATTATTTTTTTAAAAATGTGGAACAAAAAATAAAATAAATAAATACCTTTAATCACTACCTTAACTGAAAAATTGGAGAAAAAACTGTGCATTTATTAAATTTTATTTGTTACGCAATTAAATACGAAAATATGATTTGATAAAGTAGAATCTTTGGATTTGTATGAACGGAAAGATATTTGATTCTTTCAAATCGTGCATTTTTTAAAATTAATAAATTTATTTTAATTAAACGAATTTTTATAACCCTCAAAAATATTTTAAAAATCTAAGTGCGAGAGAAAATTTATTTACAGATAAATCCCATGGTCTCCATCACTAGTTTGTAGGTGATGGAATTAAATCCGGCATATTGACAGTAAGGTCTTCCTCCCTAACAGACAGATTAATTGTAATATCGCCACTATAAACCTCATTTAGGGATAATTCTTGATAATTGTTAGTGTTGATCACTTCTCTATCTGAAGGGTTCATTGCGAATCGATTGATTTGGGATTAGGTGATAGTTAACACTTAGCTATATATAATAGTATCATCTTCATCTGAGTCACTGCTATTATATACTGGACCGAAATTATGTCAGTTATTTAATTTTAGTTGGCATGGTTAATTGCCTAGATAGTAAAATTAAAAAAAATTGGCCTGATTGGTCTTATGAAGGATAGTAGACGTCCTCCCATCGAGGCATGCTATTCTGAGGTTACCAGGCTGCTAGCGAATTAATTTTAAAATGGTAGAGAGAACCAAATTAAAATAAATTTAAAATTTTGCTCATCATAATTAATGATTTTTTTTTAATTATATGATTCTCAAGATTAAAATGATTTTCAACCAACTCGCTTTAATACTCAAAGTAAACAAACTAACGGGACTAAACTTTTTTGACTAAAAATGTAACTTGAATATAACTTTAACTACAAATGGTATTCCTTCAATACCAAAAAATGTGTTTGTTTCTGAAAAATGTTCTTCCTCGGGGCCAAAAGATGGTTCAGAAACAGGGAGACACGATTTCCAATGTAATTAGTGGGCCACAGACTTGTGTGAAAAAGTCAAAAGACATATGTTTTCACTACAACCAGATACGACACTAGAAAAAACTATGTCTAGTATTTCTCAAAAGGCATAACAAACAGAGTAACTTTTGTTCACTGGTTGTGAAAACATGTTTATCGGTATTATCTACCGGTACCTCGTGTGTAAATATGAGAGCCACTAATCATGTCTGCAATTCTTTGTAGGGCTTCTAGAAAAGCTGAAAACTTAGTGATGGAGAAATTTACCTGCATATGAGTAATAATACAAAAGTAACAGCAGTTTCAGTAGGAGATGTCACTCTCAATTTTGGAAGATAGCGGGTTTTAATATTGAGATCTTTACATACATGCCATTAGAAGAAACTTAGTTTCCATTTCTGGATTAGCTAAAAATGGATATTTGGTTTATTTTAATAACTCTGTGGTTATTAAGGATAATAAATGGGTTATCTATTCTATTACATTGGTGGATGATCTTTATATTATTACTCCAATCTCTCCTACACTACAACTGACTAAAATAAATAACACATCTAATTTACTATATAAGAGAAAGTTTCCTTTTTTAATAAACTAAATGTTTCTTTGACACTGACGCTTGGGTCATATTAATCTACAAAGGATAAACAAACTTCTAGCAGATGGACTTTTGAGTGATAGTATATGTGCAATCCTAAGAGGAGGGTGAATTGGATATTTAAAAACATCTTGTTTAAGTATTAACACAAGTGTAGATTTAAATTTACTTGTAAGCAAGATTCAAAACTTCTTTGTTTGAGGATTTTAAATGTAAGTTTAGATTTTAATTCACAAGTTAAAAAAACTTTTTGTTTGAAAAATGAAATCACTAGATTCAAAACTTTACTGATTTACAAATTAAAATACAAGTATGAAGTTTAATAGTGAATGATTCAAATATAAATTTTAAGTGTGTGATGCAAATATAAACAACAATATAATAATAAGAATGAAAAGTAAAGCAAGTTAGAGATACGACACCAAGGTTTTTACAAGGTTCAGCACAACGGCCTACGTCCTTCCCTCAAGCCAATCGTTATGAGGATTTTTACTATCCCTCCTTCAATAGGCGGAGCAGCCTCTTTCCTTAGTCTAGGCGGAGTTGCCTCTCTTGAGAACGTTCCCTTCTCAAGTATACACTCCTTCAGTAGGCGGAGCAACCTTTCTTGAGAATATCCCCTTCTCAAGTCTCTCCTTATAGGTAGAGTTCCCTCTCTCCTTCAATAGACGAAGTGGCCTCTCTTGAGAATCACCTTCTCAAGTTACAACAAGAATACAAGAGTAGAATCCAAATTAGATGTACAAGATTAGCTGCTTTAGCGAGCAAAAGAATACAAATGAAGCACACTAATATTCACTCCAAATGATATACAAGTGAAAAGCTCAATGGAGGATTTTTAAGGTTTTCTGTCACGCCCAAACACCAAGGTCACGTGAAAGCCCACCAAAGCACCCATTTATCATGAAAATAGGTTTTACAGTTGGATATAAAAAATACAACATTTGGATAAAAGATTTCCCAAGGATCAACTCTTATAAACAATAAATATGCATTCTCATACATGAATAAGCATATCGCCAAAAGGCGTACAAAATCAACCTTCACAGGCATCACACTTAAAAATACATGTCTCAAAAAGAAAAACTACAGCAAGTCTTCCATCACCTCTGCAACTAGGTCAACTCCATGTGCTCACCTGAAAAAGGTTTTACAGCAAAAATCCCACACCGTGAGCCGAAGCCCAATAGAAAAATAGATTGTAAAGCTGTAATACAGGTCATGCAATCATATGGTGGGAGCTAACTCAACCACAAAAGCCAAACAGGTTTTTCTCTCAAAAACCACACATTTTCATCCTTGAAACTCTACATATAATCCTGACAGATATCAAGCAACAGTTAAGGGAAAGTAGTAAAACAAAACATTCTCGACTCGGGACACGCTACCGAGGAGACACAATAAATGTAATCATTTGTACTGACTCTACCACACCGACAAAGGTAACAACTATAGACTCTTATCCATTACTCTACAGCCGCACAGGGGCCAACAAGAAATGAAAAGTTCTATACGGAGTCACGACAACGCCGCCATTAACGGAGGCAACCGACAAATACTTAATTTACAAGACCTGAGCCTGAGGGAACTAAGCACCCACACGACTCAATTTACTGGGACTAACCCGAAGGAACTGAGTACCTACGTTGCGCACATTTCTGGACTTGCACTGAGGAGCAATGGAACCCCAACTCAACAATACCCACTGTCATGGTACATCTATGAAAAACATTTCAAAATTCACAAAACAGATATACAACACATGTATGTAAGGAGATCCAATCCGTGAACCATGGAGATCAAACAAAATAGGTAAAACATATTTTCACTCAAAACATTTTAGAAGTTGAGACTCAACCCCAAAGGTTAGCTCCAAACCTCCAAAACACGTTTTCACAACTTTCACAAAACTCCTCGTTTTCAAACCTCCTTTCTTTTGAAAACTACAGGCAAACACAACATTCTAGAACTCCACGGGCTCATAGAACTCACCTCGATCTCAAAACTCTTCTTCTCACACAAAGGAAGAAAATGGTCAACACCAACAGAAGGAAAATGTGTCGACCCTAACAGTAATAGGTGTCGACACAAAAACCCAAAATTCCCAAATTTCAGAATAAGCTACAGGCGATGGTGAAAAATAAACCCAAGCTACTGTAATAACTTCTCAACTACAAATTAAACAAACCAAACACTCCCTTAACAACCCACGGGCATACACAAACCCAAAACAACCAAGGTACACCGAAAGGAAAGCCTCAAAACCCTTTTTCTCCAACCGAAATCCACCCAAAAGTGATTTTGAACCAAAATCCAACTTTGAAACATAAACTAACTTTTCATGTATTTTTAAACCGTAAAAAACACATATGATTACACATAGTACCCTCTAGCAATTATACAGTCTAGGATCCAACCTCGGTGTGTTAAAAACTCAATGTCTCGATCCACGTGCAAAATCGAACTTCGCCAGAATGAAACTCTGTCTGAATGAAATCGTAGACCACCGTGCCAATAACAAGGATCGATAGTTGGTTTGTCAAAAATCAAGCCCTAGGCCCCCGAGAAGTTAGAGAGAAGGTAAAGGTTTTGATTTGAGAAAAAGAAACTTAGTCTCCAAGCTTTGCAAAATATTTCCACAAATATCTAAAGGCTAGATATTTATAGGCTAAGAAAATATCTTTTTCGAAAATTTCTTTTTTTTTTTGAAATTCTCACAAAAACTCCGTACAACCCCGGGAACCAACCCTGCATGCTTATTTCAACACAAACATGCATCAAAACACATAAATCATACTTCGTAGAAATATATATGCAAAAACACGTCAAACATATAAATCTCTAAAAGAGACGGGTCCAGGTCTAACGACTCTCCCCCTTAATGAATTTCACCCCCAAAATTCACTACAAGGTCACAAAGGTAAAAGCTCCCGATATCTAACACGCTTCCCCGACTCCAGCTCCTATGTCGCTTCTTCAACCCCGTGATGAAGCCAAAGGACCTTGACATAAGCAATTGTTCTGCTCTGCAACACTTGCTCCTTCGTATGAAGAATCTTCACCGGACGCTCCTCATACGTGGCATCCTCGTTAACCCGTAGCTCAACCCAATCTAACACATGTGAAGGATCAGACTCGTACCTTCGAAGAATAGAAACGTGAAACACGTTATGCATGGATGCTAACTCAGATGGCAAAGCTAAACAGTAAGCAACCTCCCCAATCCTATCAAGAATCTTAAAAGGTTAAATGAATCACGATGATAGCTTCCCGCTACGACCAAACCTCATCAAACCTCTACGAGGTGAGACCTTCAAGAACACGTGATCCCCCACCTCAAACTCCAAAGGTCTTGTCCTCTAATCTGCATAACTCTTCTGGCAGCTCTGAGCTATCTGAAAACGCTGGCGAATCTCTGCGATCTTCTCCATCATCTCCCGCATCAAGTCGGGTCCCAAGACTGTGACCTCTCCCACATCTGTCCAACATACAGATGACCTACACGGCCTACCGCACAAAGCCTCATACAGTGCCATCCCAATACTAGACTAATAGCTATTGTTGTATGCAAACTCTACTAACAGTAGATGATCCTCACAAGAACCTCTGAAGTCAAGTACACATGCCCTCAACATGTCCTCGAGAATCTGTACGGTCCTCTCAGACTGACCATTCGTCTGGGGGTGAAAAGCAGTACTGAACATCAAGTTCGTCCCCAAAGTCTCTTGAAGACTCTGCCAAAAGCGCGATGTGAAGCACGGGTCTTAGCCAAAAACAATAGACACTGGCACTCCGTGCAAGCGGACTATCTATCTGACATACAAATGACTCAGTTGATCCATCGAATCCTTCACGCGGATGGGGAGAAAGTGTGCAGACTTCGTCAACCTATCAACCACAACCCAAACGGCGTCGTGCTCCCATGTTGAGTGAGGAAGTCCTGACACAAAGTCCATCATGACGTTCTCCCACTTCCACTCAGATATCGATAACAACTGTAACAATCCTCTTGGTTTCTGGTGCTCCGTCTTTACCTGTAGATAGGTAAGACACTGAGAAACAAACTGAAGTACGTACTTCTTCATTCCTGTCCAATAGAACTGACGACGTAAGTCATGGTACATCTTCATGCCTCCAGGATGCACTACAAGGCGTGAATGATGACACTCATATAGTAGATCAGCTCGGTATAACTCTGGCACAAACAACCTCCCGGTAAACCTCAGACTCTGGTTTGAACCCACAACCCATCCTGCTGTATCCTCTCCACTAGTAACACAATCTCGTATCATCTGAGCTTTCTGATCCGTCTACTGAACCTATAGCACTCGTGCAATCAATGCTGGTCGTGAAACTATTGAAAATAGAGTAGCCACCATCGTTGTATTCCCAAGGCACAAATCAAACTCCCCAACCTCTCTAAGCGTGTCCCATTCTCATATAGCAATAGAAGCTAACGAGCCATGAGATCTCCTGCTGAGAGCGTCAGCTACAACGTTGGCCTTCGCTGGATGATACTACAAGTCATAATCATAATCCTCCAACAGCTCCATCCATCGTCGTTGGCGCAAGTTCAGATCCTTCTGCGAAAATAAGTATTTTAAGCTCTTGTGATCGTAAAAAACCTCAAAATGCTCACCATAAAGATAGTGACACCATGTCTTCAAGGCAAAGACCACGGCTGCCAACTCCAGATTGTGTGTCAGGTAGTTCTTCTCATGGATCTTCAGCTGCCGAGAACCATAGGCTACAACCTTCCCTTCCTGCATCAGGACACAGCCCAAACTGTCGTGTGATGCATCACAATACACTCTATATTTCAAGCCTCGCTCTAGGATAATCAACACTGTCGCGCTAGTCAATCTCGTCTTCAGCTCCTAAAATGCTGACTCACAGGACTCACTCCACACAAACACAACTCCCTTCCATGTCAGAAGCATCATCGGTGCAGCAAGTCTCGCAAAGTCCTTCACAAACTGCCGATAGTACCCTACTAAGACATTCTTCGGTCGCTCCCAACCGGTCACAACATCTGTGTTCGACGGATCCACCACTACTCCATCTGTCGACACTAAATGTCCAAGAAACCTCACTTTAAACATCCAAAACTCGCACTTCTCGTACTTTGCATACAAGTGGTGCTCTCTAAAAGTCTGTAGAATGATACGCAGATGGTCCTCATGCGCCTCCCTAGTAGGTGAGTAGATGAGAATATCATCCACAAACATTACCACAAAATTATCTAAGTATGGATGAAAGATGCGGTTCATCAAACCCATAAACGTCATTGGTGTGTTCGTCAGACCGAATGAAATAACCAAAAACTCGTAGTGACCATAGCGAGTCCGGAAGGCAGTCTTTGCTATGTCCTCATCCATAATCCACAACAGGTGGTATCCTGATTGCAAATCAATCTTTGAGAAGCAGCTCAACCCCTTCAACTGATCAAACAAATTATCTATCCTCGGCATATGATACTTGTTCTTTACTGTCACTTGATTCAGCTTTCGGTAATCGATGCACAAACATAAGGATCCATCCTTCTTCTTAGCAAAAAGCGTAGGAGCTCCCCACGGTGAAGTACTTGGGCGTATAAACCCCCTATCCAGTAGCTCCTGAAGCTGTGCCTTGAGCTCACGGAGCTCAGCGGGTGCAAACTAATAAGATAGCATCGATATGGGAGCAGCCCCTATAATCAACTCAATAGATAACTCTACCTCACGGCTCGGTGGCAACTCAAACAGATCTTTTGGAATGACATTGCAATAGTCGTAGACCACCGAAGGTAACTGTCCTCGAGTCCCAATCCCCTCGCCTAAAATGAGAGCTATAAAAAGGAAGTCCAGGTTACCCTGGTTCCGCACAACACTGGGCATAGGTCTCAAATCTTCATCCCGATCACCCACAAAGCAAAAATAATCTCCCGCTGGTGTACAGATCGTTACCCTTCATCGATCGTAATCGATAAAGGCACGATAGGTGGACAACCAATCCATCCTTAGGATGACATCAAATGCGATCATGTTTAGAATGATAAAATCAAATTCTAAACAACGACCGGCGACCTCCAACACACAGGATCTACATACAAAACTCAAGGTCACACTCCCACTGACTGGAGTCTCCACTCTCGAAACACTACCCAACAAGTCTATTTTTAACCCCAAATAAAATGCAAAAGCAAATGAGATAAGTGAATGTGATGCTCCCATGTCCATGAGAACACTGGCTCATGATCTAAAGACTAGAAGAGTACCTCTGATCATGGAGGTGGAAGCAGCAGCATCGGGCACGACCGGTGCTCTAGATGAACGGGGATCTACTAGAACATAAGCTCTGGCCAGTGCACTATGGCCCTAAATTGTAGACTCTCTGCCTGACTGCACTGAAGCGCCCCTTCTACAAATCTAGATGGCTGACATCCCTGAGCAGATGGAGTAACAAGAGCTCCATCTATGCTCCCCTGTCTGGGGTAATCCCTGCAGATGTGCCAAGACTGGCCACACTCAAAACATACCACTGGCCCTCTTCCCTAAGCCTGCGACTACGACTGAACCGGCGTCGGACTATGGCACTCTGCCGCACGATGTCCAGGCCGCCGGCATCTAAAACAAATAGACTCCCTCCTCTGCTCCGACCTTCCAGTTGAAGGCACGGGTGGCACAAATGCAAAAGACTACGGCGGATACTACCCCACTGGATGCAAACGTGGACCAGATGTCCGTTGGCGCTTGTTCTCCCTACGCCCTTGACCCTGTGTATGTTCCCCTCCTTACTAACCCCGACTATCTCTGTCTCGGCGCGTCTCATTCAGAGTGTCCTCCACTTTCATGGCCATCTGTACTAGCTCTGTGAAGACCTGCATCTGGAATGCCGCCACTTTGTCTCAGATAGCGGGCCTCAAACCCCTCTCGAACCGCTTCGCACAGAACTCATCTGTCGGTACGATCTCTTGTGTAAATCGGGACAAACTGGTGAACTCAGCCTCATACTCCACCACTGACATAGTTCCCTGAGTCAAAAATAGGAAATCCTCTCTATAGCGATCCCTCAGCATCGCCAGAAAGTATTTCTCCAAAAATACCTTTGTGAATGCCTTCCACGTGCCAGCAATTGTAGTCTTGGTGAACTTTCACCACATGTGCACACTCCTCCTTAGCTGGAAGGCAGCAAAAGTAACCCTCAGATCATCCTCATCAATCTGAAGCATGTCCATGATCTTGGTGACCACCTTCATCCATTCGGTGGCAACGGTGGGGTTGGGATCCCCAGAAAAGATAGGAGTATCCAAATGGCAAAACTCGCGCATTGTAACCGTCGCCCTCGATTTCGGTACACTCTCCCTGCTCCTAGTGGCCTCAACCACTTTTTGGATGGTGCTGACCATCTCACGCAACAGATCTCCCTCAGCAACAGGTCCTTAGGGTGCATTAGCATCCCCAACATCTGGGACTAGAACATCTCTTCGGCCAGAACCATGGCCTCGGCCTCGACCACGGCCTCGTCCACCCCGTGTAGACATAACTCTATACGAAAGCAAGACAACAAGGTAAGCTTCCTATAACATGTTATGGCTAACGTAAAAGACAAATAAGCATGCTAACACATAGCCACTTAGTATCATGCCATCACATCTCACATACCCAGGAGAACCAACAAGAGAGACTCGTCACTCTGAACAATCTACTCAGATTCCTAGCTACAAAACATGTCTGCGAAATGCATCTCTAACATGGCTCCCAAGTACATTAATCCAAATGCTCGAAAGCGAGACTAATCATTCCCAAGGTCTTCCTCCATACCCACATAAACGAGCTATCATGCGTATGTTAACAGAAGCTAAAACATAAGCAATCAAGTACACGCACATCCTCGCAAGGTGATGTACCCTCATTCCCATGGCTCATAGGTATTCGAACCTAAACCTCTGATACCAAGTTGTCACGCCCCAAACACCAGGGTCACGTGAGACCAAACCACCCATTTATCATGAAAATAGGTTTTATAGTTGGAAATCAAAAATACAATCTTTGGATAAAAGATTTCCTAAGGATCAACTCTTATAAACAATAAACATGCATTCTCATACATGAATAAGCATATCGCCAAAAGGCATACAAAACCAGCCTTCACAGGCATCACACGTAAAAATACATGTCTCAAAAAGAAAAACTACAGCAAGTCTTCTATCACCTCTACAACTAGGTCAACGCCACGTGCTCACCTGAAAAAGGTTTTACAATAAAAATTCCACACCGTAAGCCGAAGCCCAATAGAAAAATAGATTGTAAAACTATAATACAGGTCATGCAATCATATGGTGGGAGCTAGCTCGACTATAAAAGCCAAACAAGTTTTTCTCTCAAAAATCACACATTTTCATCCTTGAAACAATGCATATAATCCTGACAGATATCATGCCACAGTTAAGGGAAAGCAGTAAAATACAACATTCTCAACTCGAGACACACAGTCGAGGAGACACAATAAATGTAATCCTATGTACCGACTTGCCACACCGACAAAGGTAATAACTATAGAATCTTGTCCATTACTCTATAGCTGCGCAGGGTCCAATAAGTAATGACAAATTCTATACGGAGTCACGACAATGACGCCATTGACGGTGGCAATCGATAAATACTTAATTTACGGGACCTGAGTCCGAGGGAACTAAGCACCAACACGACTCAATTTACGGGGACTAACCTGAAGAAACTGAGTACCTACGCTGCGCATATTTTTGAACTTGCACCGAGGAGCAATGGAAGCCCAACTGAACAATACCCACTGTCATGGAACATCTATGAAAAATATTTCAAAACTCACAAAACAGATATACAACACAAGTATATAAGGAGATCCAATCCATGAACCATGGAGATCAAACAAAATAAGTAAAACATATTTTCACCCAAAACATTTTAGAAGTTGAGACTCAACCCCAAAGGTTAGCTCCAAACCTCCAAAACACGTTTTCACAACTTTCACAAAACTCCTCGTTTTCAAACCTCCTTTCTTTTGAAAACTACAGGCAAACAAGACATTTGAGGACCCCACGGGCCCATAGAACTCACCCAGATCTCAAAACTCTTCTTCTCACACAAAGGAAGAAAATGGTCAACACCAACATAAGGTAAATGTGTCGACTGTAACAGTAAAAGGTGTCGACACAAAAACCTAAAATTCCTAAATTTTAGAATAAGCTACAAGCGATGGTGAAAAATAAACCCAAGCTACTGGAATAACTTATCAACTCCAAATTAAACCAACCAAACACTCTCTTAACTACCCACGGGTATACACAAACCTAAAACAACAAAGGTACACCGAAAGGAAAGCCTCAAAACTCTTTTCCTCTAACCAAAATCCACCGAAAAGCGATTTTGAATCAAAATCCAACTTTGAAACATAAACTAACTTTTTATGTATTTTTAAATGGTAAAAAACACATTACACGTAGTACCCTCTAACAGTTATACAGTCTAAGATCCTATCTCGGTGAGTTAAAAACTCAACGTCTCGATCCACGTGCAAAATTGAACTTCGCCGGAATGAAACTCTGTCCGGATGAAAGCATAGACCACCGTGCCAATAAAAAGGATTAGCAGTTGGTTTGTCAAAAATCAAGCCCTGAGCCCTCGAGAAGTTAGAGAGAAGGTAGAGGTTTTGATTTGAGAAAAAGAAACTTAGTCTCCAAGCTTTGCAAAATATCTCCACAAATATCTAAAGGCTAGATATTTATAGGCCATGAAAATATCTTTTTCGAAAATATCTTTTTTTTTTGAAATTAAGCACAAAAACTCCCTACAACCCCGAGAACCAACCCCGCATGCTTATTTGAAGACAAACATGCATCAAAACGTATAAATCATACTTCGTAGAAATATATATGCAAAAACACATCAAACATATATAAATCTCTAAAAGAGACTGGTCCGGGTTTTACATTTTCTCTAAAAAATAATTCATAAAAATTAAGAATTTGAAGCACAAACTTGATGTATATGAGAGAGTATGATGGAAGGCTTTTCTATCTATTTTTCAAGGCTTAAGGGGTCTATTTATAGGCCAAAAACATGAACTAGCCGTTGAACTAAATGTGGTAATGGTCAAACTAGCCATTGTAGCCAAAAATATGAATTTTAGCCTGTTCAGTCGACTGGACAAGCCCATTCAGTTGACTGGACCAGCCTTTAGTCGACTGGATCCAGTGATCAGTCGACTGGATCGCGACTGCACAATTTTCCTAACTTCAAACAACTATAACTCCTTCATCTGGACTCCGAATAGGGTCATTCTTATGTTCCAATTGAAGCCCCGGAAGTCTACTTTCCAATGCTTCAAACCTCGTAGAAAAATTCATTTTGTACAAAAAGGTATGACCAAAAATTGAAGGTTTCTTCACATACTTTTTTGCATATTTTTTGCCGAACTTCTTTCGAAACATTTTATACTTTTAAAATGATTTTCCATAAAATATTAAGCACCTAGGGTCAAACTAAGGTCTCCTATGAGCTTTCACGTAAATGGCCAATGTTTGTGAACTTACATAGGTCCTAAACTCAATACACTTGATAAAATTCTTCGAGTCCTTCAAGTCTTTTTCTTATCTTCTTGGTTTTTCCCTTGCTCCATGGATCTTAACCTTCTAGATATGACCTTAATGCTTCATGGCATCCATTTTGCTTTCTCAATTGTGCTTGTGTCATTGAAGTCCTGTGAAGACACTCAATTTGCATAATTAGAAGCTTTGGTTTGTTATCATCAAAATAGGTTGAAACCTAGTTAGTCCAACATTGAGTTCATTAGAAGTGGAGGCACTTCTAGTCTGTGAATCTTGCTTATAAGGTAAAATAACCAAGAGACCCTTTTTGGCTAAAGGCTATAGAGTTTAAAAACCGTTAGAGCTGGTTCATTTTGATGTGTGTGGTTCTATGACAATCCGAGCTAGAGGTGGCTTTGAGTACTTCATCAGTTTTTTTGATGACTACTCAGGGTATGGATACATTTACCTGATGCACCGTAAGTCTGAATGCTTTGAGAAATTCAAAGAATTCAAGACAGAGGCAGAGAAGCGTCTGAATAAAAGTATCAAATTACTACGATCCGATCGTGGTGGGGAATACCTCTTTAGAGAGTTTAAGAACTACTTGTCATCAGAGGAGATTACATCCTAGTTAATTGCACCTGGCACTCTGCAGCAGAATGGTGTAGTAGAAAGAAAGAATATGACTCTTATGGAAATGGTAAGGTCCATGATGAGTTATTCAGATTTACCTAATTCATTTTGGAGACTCGCTTGAGAGACAGTGGCTTACATTCTGAACTTAGTACCTTTTGAGTCAGTACTTTCTACTCCCACAGAATTGTGATTCAGGCATAAGCCTAGTCTGAAACACATTCAGATTTAGGGGTGTCCATCACATGTGCTGAAAAGGAACACGAGTAAGTTCGAACCAAGGACAGAAGTTTATTTCTTTGTAGGGTATCCCAAGGGAACGAAGGGCGGTCTATTTTATAATCCTAAGGATCATAAGGTCATTATTAGCACCAATGCTCAATTCTTAGAAGAAGATTATATTATGGATCACAGGCCCAAAAGCAATATTATTCTGGAAGAACTGAGAGAAACTAGAAGTAGAACGTTAGAACAAGTCACTAATATCCCATTACTTCGTTGTAGTAGGAGGATTATCGGAACATGTGCAAATCAAGAACAGGGTTCTGATTCTGCACAGCATGTTACTGCTAGTATACAAACACATGTAGTGCCTCGTCGTAGTGGGAGGGTTGTTCATCAACCTGACCGGTATATGTTCTTGGGAGTGTCTTTTGACAGGATCCCAGCAGAACTAGATACCGAGCCCTGTAACTACAATGAATCACTTTAAGACAAAGATGCAAATCTTTGGCAAAGGGTTATGAATTCAAAGATGGAATCTATGTATTTCAATCAGGTCTGAGAACTTGTTGAATCACCCAAAGGGATAAAACCCATTGGATGCAAGTGGATCTACAAGAGGAAAAGAGGACCAGACGGGAAGGTTAAAACCTTCAAAGCTAGGCTTGTTGCTAAAGAGTTCACTCAGAAAGAAGGGATCAATTATGAAGAAAGCTTTTCGCCGGTAGCCATGCTGAAGTCTATTCGGATTCTCTTATCCATTGCCGCTCATTTCGATTACAAAATCTGACAATGGATGTCAAGACAGCTTTCCTTAACGGAAGTCTTGATAAGTGTATCTACATGATACAACCAGATGGATTCATTGCAAAGGGCCAGGAACACGTGTTGTGTAAGCTTAAGAGATCTATTTATGGACTTAAGCAGGCATCGAGGTCTTAGAACGCTCGGTTTGATCAAGCATTAAGTCTTATAGTTTTGATCAAAGTCCAGATGAGTCCTGTGTGTACAAGAAGAGTGACAGAAGCATGGTGATCTTTCTAGTACTTTATGTAGACAATATCTTGCTCATCTAGGCAGTTCAATGTGAAGGACTTGGGAGAATCTAGTCACATCCTTGGGATCAAGCTTGTGCAAGATCAGAAACAAAGGATGTTGAGCTTATCACAACCATAATATATCAATGATATTCTTGTTCGTTTTAGTATGCAGGATTCCAAGACAGGATTTCTCCCATTTAGGCATGAAATCACTCTATCCAAGGATCAGTGTCCTAAGATACCTAATGAAATAGAGAAGATGAATGCGGTTCTTTATGCTTGGGTAGTAGGAAGCCTCACATATGCTATGCTTTGCACTAGACCCGACATTTGCTTTGCCGTTGGCATGGTTAGCAGATATCAGTCTAACCCAAGGCAGGAGCATTAGACTGCGGTAATGAATATAATCAAGTACCTAAAAAGGATGAAGGATTATATATTGGTTTACCAGGCAAACAATCTAGTACCATTATGGTACATAGACTCAAATTTCAAGTCTGACAGGAATTCCTGTAAGTCTACCTCAGGATATGTGTTTACCTTAGGAGGTGGAGCTATAAGTTAGAGGAGTATCAAGCAGTCCTGTTGTGACACCCCGTCCTCCGGTCATGTCAGGACATACATAAATATAAATAAATGAATATTCTAGCCATTCATTCATATTTACATATGTTAGTTATTACATCATAAAGGAGTTTTGAACCATTCAAAGTACTTAACTATTACAGTTTCACTAAGAAATTTTAAAAATTACACTAAGTGCGAGAGAACTGAATATAAGAACAAAAGCAGAGGTCTCGACTCCTCAGAATGCATCAACGGGATTCACGTGCTCTTAGAACTCACCTTGTTCTTCAAACTCTTCTTCTCCCTTTGGGATGACTTCCTCCAAGAACTCCTCATCACCCGTGGCACGAATGCATTGATTCAAAACCTAGAAGCAAAACACTCTAACCTTCTAACTAATCTCACGGCACAAAATTCACTGTAACACTTATCATATAACACCTAGTACAGTTTATAGTCAAGGAGATAGACAAATTTGATAGTTACAGCATGGCAAGCATATATAAGAATAAGTGTACAAGTATGTGATGCAATGGATGTGATGCAAGTGTCCAACCCGACATTCATCAGAAATAAAAACAAGAGTTCCACTTTAGAACTTATTGGTATTGCCTACAGGGACTTATCATCATTGCCGCCTCAGGGACTTATTGTCATTGTCGTGATGAGACTTATTATCATTGCTGCCTCAGGGACTTATTGTCATTGTCATGATGGGACGTTATTGTTACTGCTACATTAGGGACTTATTGTCAATGGCGAGATGGGACTTTGTTATTATTTTCGCCTCAGGGACTTATTATCAATCCCGAGATGGGACTTTGTTGTTATGTTACCCATATTAAGACCAAGATGCTCGCTTGGTATCAAACCAAAGTCTAAGTTATCAAAATCAGGATGCTAGTGACGAACCCTTAGTGCCTAATAATATATGTAAACCATTTCAAACACTGGGAACGTACCCAGGGTGTACAAGGCAATATCATTTCAAATACCGGGGACGCACCCAGGGTGTACAAGGGGAATACATCCCAAAATATTTTCGAAAAATGGCAACCAGGGACGTCCTAGACTTATAATCAAGAACAACGATCTCAATACAATCCATCCCAACAACGGTTTGCACAGATGGACTCCAATATGCCAGGATGCAAGTGACAATGCTCATAATATGTACCATCGATCTCAAGTGCAACAATTTATAGCATGGCATCAACTAACATGGAAAGGTTCATGGTACAATTCACAAAGCATAAAGTACAAATATGTGAAGCACAAGCTACAATTCTCAAGATATGATTCAAACATAATAGAATGAGTTCTAAACCATCATACATTCACTTAGAAACATCTATCAATTAATTCAAGTCGATCATCATATAATGACATGGATCACATAGCAAGGGTACTCAATTTCACACTTGACAACTTTTAAGGTCAAAAATTAAGTATTCAATTAAAAGAGCCGACAAGGTTTTGGTGTACCTAGACTTAGAATCAAGCTATAATTTTTATACACCATTTAGATAAAAATATTTCCTACAACTCTCATATTTAACACCAAGGCCAAAGCCTAAGGCAAAAGGGTGAACAATTCATATTAAGTAAAAACGGTTAAGCACTTTTCTCAAGATTTTACCAAAATTATGCTTCTGTTGGTCTTGGTTTTGGGGTATCATTTCAAGTCCAAATGAGCCCATTTTTTAGTATGTTCTAGTTTAACGTGTCCCCTACAAATTTGATGTTTAGAGCTAAGGGCAGTTGTCTGCAACAATTTAGACTTTTTGGCCATTTTAAAAAGTAGGTTCTGTCATCCACCAAAACTCAGCAGAGCCGATTTTTGACAGAGGGTTTGAAACGGTTTTGGGATATCATCCCGAGGCTTTAAGGTCTGATTTTTGGGCCAAAAGTACATCCATATGTTATCTACAATGTTCATGTAGACCACTTTTGGAATAGGTCAATAAAATTTGGGGTTTTGAGCTATATAAAAATATGTAACAGAATGTTCCATGGCGGTTGAAACTCAACAGAGACTTTCAAAAGAGTTTTGACCTATCAAAACGAAATATTTTGTTCTAATTTTTGGTGGGTTGATAGATATACATGTTATCTACAACTTTCATAATTTTACAAAAGTTCATATCTCACTTTAAAATAGGGTTCCCATGTCGGTAGTGTTGACTACTCAAAAAATGACACACTTTGGTAAAATTGCAATATCTTGAGTTTTAGTTACGCAAATGAGTTGAAAAAAAATTTGGATGAAAGATAACACAAAAATATAAATAAAAAAATAAATAACATTCTTAGATCAATTTCCTATATTGAGTTATGGCATTTCAAATCTTACAGAAGAAACATCAAAGTTCTCAAAAAATAAGCCTCTTAGGGTTCAAGTCTTCTACTTATGTCATGTCAAGTTTTTGTTCTATTTCTTCGCATGCTTGTATTCTAGACTTTAATATCAAGGTTCCAGCACCCTTAGAGATCATCAAACTCAAAGATAACATCATACAACAACATCCCATATCATTCATAAACAAAATAGCCCCTAATTTGTTACTACGATGCCTTTTCGATTTGATTTCGATTCTTGATTCTTAGAGTATTTAAAGGGATGTGTTGGCAGATATTTTGAGGGATCTTAGACAAAAGGTTTAGACATTTTATTTACTTATTTGAGGGCTCAAGGGATGGTGGCATGGAAGGACTCAGCTTTAGAAAAACCCACCTCCTTGATTTCTCCTTTCATTCTTCCTTTTTCTCCCTCAAACTCTCATAAACACTCGAGGGCAAGAGGTCTGGTTTCTCTCCCTCTCTTGCACGAAATTATGAAGGGAAGAAGAAGGTGTTTGGGTTGGTTTATATAGGCAAAGGCTGGGGGACACAAGGGAGACTAAAAGAAGCATTTGAAAGACTTTTTCTTCTTTTAATTAAATGAGATGAATTGAATGGGTGCAACTTTTGAGGCCTAAAAATCATATATGGGGAAAATAGATACAGATAAGGGGCTATTTGGGGGACAAAAACTTGACCCCACATCAATCAAGGGGTTTTACATTGGTTTGCGTACCATTTTGTGTAAGAAAATACATAAAAAGTTAATTTGATGTATCTTTATTGTGTCTTTTCCTACTGAGACCTATTATTTTAGTATGTTTATAATAAATATAGTATTTCCATGTATTATCATAGTTTTCATAGCAATTGATTAAATAAATATAATCTTTTAAGTCGAATTAAGGTATTTTAGCAATATATAACTTTCTGACTTATTTTGTTGTGTATGAACTTTAATAATAATTTGTTTACTTTTGTTGACCAATAACACTATATTATTATGTATATTACTTGTTCAACAAGTATTAGGTCATCATAATGCTTAATTTAATATCTTTCTCATCATTTTAAGCTAAAAAGAAAGAAAAAAGTCACTTTTTGGCACACTTCCCAAGGTGGTCGGCCACTAAGGGGTAATTTTGTTATTTTTGATGTTATTTTGTCCTTTGCAACTTAATTGCACTTAAATCCTTGATTTAGGGTATTCATGTGTCAAAATTTAGATTTTTAAGACTTTTTGCTGTATTAGAGGTAAAATGGTCATTTTACCCTATTTATGAGGATTTTTGAATTTTTATTCATTATTTCATGATATTTACTTTATTTAGAATGTTAAGAGACTCTCCGGATGCTTAGGTTTTGTTGCCTGTGTTTTGGACATTGTTGGGGTTTCTAGGCCGAACTTACAGTTTTCGATTTGAGTTAGGGTTCTAAACTTCTTCTGTGCTCTATAGTCTCGTGGACTATCTGTCACTAACACTTAGGGTTTGGGCTGGGTCTTTACACGGGTCGTTATCAATCGGGTTGTTACAACTAGGGTCTGTACTGGGTCGTTACACCTGCATTGCTGATTCCACCATGGAGGCCGAGTATGTGGCAGCTTCTGGAGTAGCCAATGAGGTCATTTGGCTCAAGAACTTCCTATTGGATCAAGATGTGGTACCTTCAGTTCAGTCGGCTATTACACTTTACTATGACAATAGTGGAGCGGTTTCAAACTCGAAAGAGCCAAGGGTACATAAGAAAAGTAAGCACATTGAACGTAAGTATCACCTGATACGAAAAATTATATAGAGACGTGATGTTGTTGTGACCAATATTGCATCAGGAGACAACCTTATAGATCAATTTACAAAGAGCTTATCAGGTAAGACTTTTGATAGCCATGTAGAGAGCATGAAAGTCAAATGTATGGCAGCATGGTTTTAAGTATAAGTGGGAGATTGTTAGGGTTAGTATACTAAAAATTATATTTTTAGTATTTAATTTTATTTTTTAATAAAATTAATTTTTTATTTTATCAAAATCTTTATAAACAATGTATGTGTATCATTTTTTTAAGGTTATGCATGGATGTCCGATATTCTGTGTAGTATTTAATCAGGTGTGTAAAGTACGGCTTGCACACAGAAGATCAAATTTTAGGTTCTTGCAGAATATAAGTTTTATATTCACAGTTTATATGAAAATAGACATACCATTAGTACGAATGTAGCACAGAGTTTTAGTAGGTCTATCTTAGTTACGGGAAACAGATAATAGCGTCGTCTATTGTTTCGACTCTCTGTGCTAGTACACGTTGTGTGTATTAAACATGACATTTGGGGTAGTTAATTTTATACTGACTATATAAATTAATTTACATCCCAAAGTCATTATGATTAGTACTTATCCTCTTAATCCTGAAATAATTATTGAATTGTGTATATTTAATATTTGTTGTTTTGATTCTTTAGATGGCGCGATCTTATATGGGTCTATATTCCCGGTGAGTTGGATAGCGGTATTATTTACATGGCGAATATTAATTATTGACGGAATTCACGTTCCGAAAGATTGGGATTGACGATACCCCCTTAAAAAAGCTTATAAGTTTTGACCAGGCTAAACCCTATAGGTGGATTTAATTATCCAGTGGTCAAATAAGTTAAGGGGAAGGACTTAAGGAATATCAAGATACCGATTAAATTAATTTGTCAATAATTAAATTTAATTGGTGAGCATCAAGAATCTTAACGTGGGGAGAAATGATTAGCATTTAAAATAGAAGCTCAATGCCATATGGTCTTGAAATTATGGGTCAGAGTGCAATTATAGCTCTTTAGTGGTGTGAACTGTAATTCAGTGTTTTATGAAAATTGCAGAAACCACTGCTGGTGTTTCGTAATTGCTGATACGGCCATGAGGTTTGCTTAATTGTAAAAACCGCTGATATATGTCTGTGTTCCACTAGAAGTCTTACTCATAATAACTCTCCAGATCCCTACTGTAGCCTTATACATATGCGGGTAGACTGGACCAGTTTCATAACTTGGCTTCTAAGACTAAAGCTGTCTTGGTTCTGTCGGTACGACTTCTCGGAGAATTATAGCCCACATTATATCCGGAAATCACATAAGGAAATACAGTAGAAGATTTGACAGGAGTTTCAACTCGAATTTAAATCGTAGTTGAAGATTGGACTGGTAAAAATGTATTCTTCTAAATTAATTTCGGATACACGGGTTTTATTTTAATCGTTCATCATCAAAAGTTTTATCTACAGCCCGTTTTGGCAATTGCCCAT
Source organism: Heliamphora pulchella (assembly GCA_032270985.1). Taxonomy (NCBI): domain Eukaryota; kingdom Viridiplantae; phylum Streptophyta; class Magnoliopsida; order Ericales; family Sarraceniaceae; genus Heliamphora; species Heliamphora pulchella. The sequence goes on along the minus strand of JAULJZ010163947.1, from coordinate 28,272 downwards.
CAAATTAATTTTATCCATTAATCATTTGCAAAAATAAAGATCTTGACAGTCTTGCCTCCAACAAATACCTCTTAGTGGTCGATCACCTTGGGAAGAATACCAAAAAGTAGTTTTTTGCTTTCTTTTTACCTTAAAATGATGAGAAAGGTATGAAGTCAAGCCTTATGATGATCTAATACTTGTTAAACAAGTAATATACATAGTAATATGGTGTAATAGGTTAATAAAAGAAAACAAATCATTATTGAAGTTCATACATAACAAAATAAGTCAAAGAGTCATATATTGTCAAAATAGCTTAATTTAACTTAAAAGACTAAATCTATTTAATCAATTTCTATGAAAACTATGATAATACATGGGAATACTATATTTATCATATAAAATAATAGGTCTCAGTAGGAAAAGACACAAAAAAGATACATCAAATTAACTTTTAATATATTTTCCTGCACAATAAGGGCACGAAAACCAAGAAAAGCCCCATGATTGATGGGGGATCAGATTGTTGTCCCCTAAGCTTACCCCTAGTTGTATTTATCTTTCCCATATCTGATTTGTAGCTCTCAAAAGTTGAACCAACTCAAATCATCTTCATATCTCATTACTTAAAAATGAAAAAATGTCTTTCAAGGGTACTTTTTGTTCCCCACATGTCCCCTAGCCCTTGCCTATTTAAACCAAGCCAAACACGCTCTTCTCCACTTGATATTTTTGTGCAAGAGATGGGCAGAAACCAGACTTCATTGATCTTGAGTGTTAAGGTGAGAAAAAGGAAGAAAAAGGAAGGAATCAAGGGAAAATTTCTAAAGCTAAGTCCTAATCTGTCATCCACCCTCATTTGATCTCTCAAACAAGTAAGTAAAATCTCTAAACCTTATTTCTAATATCCCTCAAAATATCCCTCAACACATCTCTTTAAATACTCTAAGAATCGAGAATCGAAAATAAACTGAAAAGGCGTTGTAGTTGAAAATTTGGGACTGTTATGTTTATAGATGATGTGACATGTTATTGTGTGTTGTTATCTTTGATTTTGATGACTTCTAAGTATTCTGGAGTCTTGATATTAATGTCCAAAATACAAGTACACAGAGAAATGGGACAAAAACTTGACATGTCATTAGTAAGAGACTTAGACCCTAAGAGACTTGATTTTTGAAAACATAGATGTTTCTACCCTGAGCATTGGAACAACATAACTCAATGTACAAAATTGATCTAAGCATGTTCTTTATGTCCAAATTTATATTTTTGTTCTATCTTTCATCCAAAGTTGGTTTCAACTTATTTGAATAAGTAGAAGTCGAGATATTGCAATTTAATGAAAGTGTGTCATTTTCTGACTAGTGAACCCCACCGACCTGAAAACCCTAGTTTAAAATAAGACCCAAACTTTGATCAAAACATGAAAGTTGTAGATAACATGTATATCTACCTACCCACCAAAAGGGAGAACAAAATATTGAGTTTTGATGAGTCAAAACCCCTTTGAAATTCTCTGTTGAGTCTCCGCCCTCAAAGAACACTTCTGTCACATATTTGTGTGTAGCTCAAAACCCCTATTTGTAGTGACCTATTCTAAAAGTGGTCTACATGAACATTGTATCTAACATGTTGACCCACGTTTTTTCCAAATACTGATTTTAAGGCATTGGGATGATCCCCCAAAAATGTTTCAAACCCTCTATCCAAAACCGGCTCTGCTGAGTTTTGGCGGCTGACAGAACCTATTTTCTAAAATGGCCAAAACGTCTAACTTGTTCCAAACCACTACCCTTAGCTCTAAACATGAAACTTGTAGGAGACATGTTGAGCTAGCACATACTAAAAAATGGGCTTATTTGGACTTGATCTGTTACCGTAATGTCGAGACCAACAGAAGCATATTTTTGGTAAAATCTTGAGAAACATGCTGAACCGTTTTTGTTTAGAATGTTTTGTTCACCCTTTTCCCTTAGGTTTTGGCTTTTGTGTTAAACATGAGAGTTTGTAAGAAATATTTTTATCTAAATGGTGTTTAAAAATCATAACTTTATTTCAAGTCTAGATGCCCGAAAACCTTGTCGGCTCTTTTAATTTAATACTCAATTTTGGCCTTAAAAGTTGCTAAGTGTGAATTGAGTACCCTTTGCTATGGGACCCGAGTTTTTATACGATGAGTCATTGAATTAGTTGATTAGTGTTTTAAGTGAATATATAATGATTTAGAATTCATGCTATCAATTTTGAATTGTATTTTGAAAATTATAGCTTATGCGTCCATACTTATACCTTATGCTTTGCGCATTGTGCCATGAATCTTGCCATGCTATAAATTGTTGCACTTACGATTAATGGTAAATATTATGAGCATTGTCACTTGCATCTTGTCCTATTGGAGTACCTTTGTGCAAACCGTTGTTGGGATGGGTTGTTGACTTCTTGGTTCTAAATCTAGGGTGTCATTGGTTGCCATTTTTGTAAATATTTTGGGATATATTCCCCTCATAAACCCTGGGTTCATCCCCGGTGTTTGAAATGGTTTATCATGAATATTGTTAGGCACCATGGCTTTGCCGCTAGCACTTTAGTTTTAATGTCTTTTTGATTTCGTCACTCTTTGAGTTATAGTTATATCATAAAAGTGGTGTCGACACGGGCAAATTGGGTAATCTCGGAGAAGAGCCTAATTTGGTGGACCTAATCCCACTGCTGTGGTAATTTTGGAGAAGAGCCCAATTATGACAGACCTAAACCCCATTGCCACGATGTTTTCAAGGGTAATCTCAGAGAAGAGCCTAATTCGGTAGATATAATCCCACTATGGTGGTAATTTTGGAGAAGTGCCCAATTATAGCAGATCTAAACCCCATTGCCATGATGTTTTGAAGGGTAATCTCAAAGAAGAGCTATTTCGGCGAACCTAATCCCACTGTGGTGGTAATTTTGGAGAAGAGCCCAATTATGGCGGAACTAAACCCCATTTCCACGATAATTTGAAGGGTAATCTCGAAGAAGAACCTAATTCAGCGGACCTAATCCCACTGTGATGGTAACTTCGAAGAAAAACCCAATTATGACAGTCCTAAATGTAACACCCTGATACAGACCCTAATTGTAACAACCCAATTTATAACGACCAGTGTAGTGATCCAACCTAAACTCTAGTATTAGCGACGGTTAGTTAAAAAGGTCTTAGGTCGCTAGAAGGATGGAAACTCTAAATCAAGCCGAAACCCTAATTCGACTCGAAAATCCTAGAAAGACCAGATACTCAAAGGTAAAGCCCTAATAATCGAGGAAGAATCCTAACATCCTAAATTAAGTAAATAACATGAAATATAAGATTAAAAATAAAAAATTCTCATAATTAGAGTAAAATGACTATTTTTCCCATAGTACAGCCAAAAGTCTTAAACATTTAAAATTTGACACATGGACACACTAAATCAGATATTTAAGTAAAATTAAGTAATAAAAGACAAAATAACATCAAAAAATGACAAAATTTCCCTTAGTGGCCGGCCACATTGGAGTTTGTGCCCAAAAAGTAACCTTTTCCAATTTAAGCTGAAAAACGGGAAAACATTATATAAATTAAGCCTTATTATGCCCCAAGACTTTTTGTACAAGTAATATACATGAACATATAATATTATAGACTAACAAAGGCAAACAAATCATTATTAAAATTCGTAGACACTTAAATAAATCAAAATGTCACATCCAGTCAAAGTAACTTAAAGTAACTTAATTGTCTACATTTAAATAATTAATTATTACCAATATTTTAATAAATTATAATAATAATAATAACACTAAAATAATTCATCTTAGTAAGCTAGAAGACTAAAAAGATACATCAAATCAATTTTAAAAATACTTTCTTGGACAATATAGTGCCAAAACACCACCAAATCAGCAATTAAAGCAAAATAAAGTATTTTAAACCACCTAAACACACCCCAGCCGAATTCCCCACCTGAAAAATCTGAAAATAAGTTTCTCAAATATCTTCCCACCTCTTATGCAACCAATGAGAATGAAGAAAATTCAAAGAAAATCTTTCATGTCATGATTAAACCCACTAACTCTTTTCTCTATAAATATAAGACCAAACACCCCCTTCCCTCTCTACATATTTTGGCAACTAGAGAGAAAAACACCATATTTTTGTGAGCTTTGAGTGTTCTTCAAGTATTGAGAGAAAAAGGAGAAGAAGCAAGGAAAAGAAGAAGAGGAATCCAAGAAGGAGCAAGGAGGATACACAAAGAAAACTCCAGAACATTAGCTTATGTACACAACATAAGCTAAAAAACCAAAACCCTAAGTAGCCAAATTTTCTGGACTGACTTACTTTTTGCCACCAACTTTAAAATATCATAACTATTTGCAAAAAAATGATATTAAAGTGATTTTTGTGTCCAGACCTAACTATTTGATTTGGCTTTCATATAAAATTTGTTTGAAGTGATTTCGTTTGGTAGAACACCAGATATCTCATTTTTTCCAAAGAGTGTCAGATCTTAACCATTATGAGTTGCAGACCTAAAAACGTTAGAGTTAAAACCGAACTTAGGTCAAAACATAAAACTTGTAGAGGACATATTTATCTTCCTGTTGACCAAAAAGAAGCCAAAAATATGAAGTCTAGATGGGTCCAAACATCTTCCAAAGTCACTGTTGAGGTTCAGTGACTGATATACCTCTCAGTCACACTTTTTGTGAAATCCAAAATCCAACGTTTTAAAAGCCAAATCCAAAGGTGGTAAACATAAAAATTGTAGCTAAATATTAAACTAATTACTGAAAAAACATCAGCCCAAAATACCCTCGGATCATACCCCAAATATTTTGAGCATTCCCTGTTAAAAACATATTTTGCAGACTCTTTTTAGGCTAACTGAACCCTTTTTATAAATTAGCCAAAATCTGAAACGTTTTCCAGACAACATGCCCTAGCACAAAACATGAAACTTGTATGAGACACCTGAAACTAAAGCCTCACCAAAAATCAGATCTAGAGCCCTTGAATTAATGCCCCAAAATAGTGGCCAATAGAGGTCAAATTTTGTGTTTTTCTTTGTAAAATGCTGAACGATTTTTACTTAAATAAAATAAATGACCCCAATGCCTTAGGATCTAAACTTAGTGATAAACATGAAAGTTGTAGGGAATAATCTTATCTAATTACTGTTAAAATATCAAAAATTAAATCTATATCTAAGTATTTCAAAACACTATCGCAACTTTAAAACTAGCAATTGAACTTGCTCCTAAAATTTGCTAAGTGTTCGAATGGTGTGTTACTTATGAGACTTAAGTATGTGGACTTTCTAAGTAATTAGAGTATGAAAATGATGATTTTGATGAAATGAACTCATGCTGATGGTTCGATCCTATGTCGCTTAAATTGTGGTGTACTTGATGCTTTAGCAAGGTGTACCATGTGCTATATCATGTTCATATGACATGCAAAAATTAATTGTACACGAGAAGCATATTGTACGCTATGAGCAAATCGACATTGCATCTTGGGTTTATAAGAGTCCTTTCCGTATCTACCGTTGTGGGTGGGTTATGTGGAAATTATTCTTTTCTCGGCTCTTAGTCTAGGGCGTCCCTGGGTGTGTCCCCGGTGTTTCAAAAAAGATTTGTTATTTATGAATAATGTTGGGCGCCACGGTTTCGTCACTAGCACTATAGTTTTGGTAATTTAGACCGTAGGTTGATACTAAGTGAGCATCCTAGTTTTTAATGTGGGTAACCCTATAAAGTCCCATCATGGCGATGACAATAAGTCCCTGAGGCGGCAATGACAATAAGTTCCTGTGGCGGCAATAATGATAATACGTCCATATAAGTAATAGAATTAAGTCCTAAAGTGGAACTCCTATTTTTATTTATGGATACAAGTTGGGTTGGGCATCTGCATTGCATTCATCTGCATCGCGCACTCACATAATTGTTCTTATATATGCTTACCTTGTTGAAAATGTTAAATTGTCTGTCTCTTAATTCTTAAATTGTATTGGGTATTATTCGATATGTATTGTAGGATATTTTGTTGTGAATTTGTTAGACGGTTTAGAGAATTTACTTTTAAGCTTTGGCTCATGGCATTCGTGCCACGGGTGATTGTGATGAATTCTTTGAGAAAGTTACTCCCGAAAAAGAAGACGAAATTGAAGAACAGAGTGAGTGGCAGGAGCTAACGGACCCCGACAATGCTAGCTGAAGAATTGAGTTTTCATCTTTTGTTCTTTTTGTTAGGTTTCCACGAGCGTATTGTAAATTTTTGTTGACTCCGTTGGAGAAACTGTAATCGTTATGTACTTTTAATCAGTTTCAAACTCTTAATGATATACTATTTATGATATTTAAATATGAATGAATGATAAGAATATTCTCCTTATTTATACTTATGTCTGTCCTGATGTGCTCCAAGGACGGGGCGTCACGCTAAATCCTTCATCTTGATACTTTGTATAATGTGAAATGTCTCTTCAATTTTCCCGATTATCACTTAGACTTTGGGTTGACACCAGTAGAGGTATCACGAATCTTAAGGTGGGACAAACCATTTACGTACCCCACGCCGTTGCCATTTAGTAAAACAGCTAAGGTATGAAGCCAAAGCGCGCATTTACTGTTCGCAACGAGGTGCGATGATGGCTTTGGTGATTAAATACCCATCAAAGTCTACTCTGGTAATTCCCAGCGTGGAAATCCTGTTATGACTCTGGATATATGTTAGGTTGGGCATCTACATTACATACACGACATCTCATATGCACATATTTATTGATTTATTTGGTATCCTGTCATAAATTTGTCTATCTCCTTGACTATAAACTATACTAGGTGTTATATGGTATGCATTATGGTGAATTTTGTGCCGTGAGATTAGTTAGAAGGTTAGAGTGTTTTGCTTCTAGGTCTTGGCTCATGGCATTCATGCCACAAGTAAGAAGGAGTTCTTAGAGGAAGTCATCCCAGAGGGAGAAGTAGAGTTTGAAGAATAGGATGAGTTCCAAGAGCACGTGGATCTCGCTGATGCATTCTAAGGAGTTGAGACCTCTGCTTTTGTTCTTATATTTAGTTTTTCCATGCTTAGTGTAATTTTTAAAATTTCTTAGCGAAACTGTAATAGTTAAGTACTTTGAATGGTTCAAAACTCTTTTATGATGTAATAACTAACGTATATAAATATGAATGAATGGCTAGAATATTCTTTTATTTATAATTATATATGTCCTGATGTGCCTGGAGGACGGGGCGTCATATATTCACCACCAAGGGAGGTTCATGAAGAACTATGAGACCCAGTTCCATTTAAATTTTGTAATTAAATGTTTGTGTGATAACTTCCTGTGTGGTATTAGATTTTGACACATGTGCACTATGTATGTGTATATATATATATATATATATATATATATATATTTATGGCCAGTGAGCCTGATAACTTTTTAACAAGCTATGTTGGACCCGTTTATGTGCGCATAAGCTCGAGAAATTTAAGTCGGAAATAATTTTAAAATTTAGTAATTTTTGAGAAAGTAAATTTTAAATTAATATAAAATTAAAAATATTAATTTTGGGATAGTTTGAGTATATATATATATATATGTGTGTGTGTGTGCGTGTGTGTGTGTGAATTAAATATATCATGACTGTATATGAGAAAATTTAAACACACATGCATGGTAGTGGTTTAGGGCTTTGTGCCTAAGCTTGTAAAAGAAGCTTCCTCCCCCTTCTTGTCTGAATCTCTCTCTCTCTCTCTCATAAGCTCCCCTCATTCTTCTACATTTTGAGGCTTTTAAGCTCGAAATTGATCAACGCACAAGAAGGAGATACTATTCTCCTCGACGAGGGAGACACTTCCAACCTAGTGGATTTTTCATTTGGCAAGTTCGGGTCTTTCGAGTGTGTTAATACTTCGAGTTTTAACTCACCGAGATAGAATCCTTAACTAATTTTGAATAAAAGTGATATATATGTGATAACATGTCCATTATTGAGAAAGATTCCATGAAATCTATTTTTTATTTGAAACCCTAGCTAGTATGGGGGATTTTTGTAGAGATTTGAGATTTTGGGTTTGATGGAGGTTGAATTTGAGATTGAACGTTCTTTTTCTAAGAGAAATCACATGAGATTTGTTTAAAATTGAAAACCGTAGTTTATACGAAGGGCTAGAGATTGTAAACTTGACGTGCTAATTGAATAATGGTTGTGAAATTGTGAAATAAATCAGGTTAATTGAAGTTTGGGTGTTTGTATATGTTGAGATTTGAGTAATTGATAAAAATGGGGTAATCCCACCCATGAGATTACGGAGTTTATGCATGTGTTGCATGGTATCGATTAAGATTCGTTTGAGTTAATCTATGTGTGTGGAAAATTATCTGTTGATTAGCTTGTGTGGCAACGTTAGCCTATGTGGCGACATTGGCATGTGTGGTAATATTAGCCTATGTGGCAAATTTTTGCTTGTGTGACATCCTTAGCCTATGTGGCAACTCTAGTCTATGTGGCTTCCTTCGCCTGTGTGGAATTTCCTCGTATGTGGTGATTTTGGCCTGGGTGGAAACATGATAATTAATAAAATCCGTGAAATGTAAATTGTTGAACTTGTTGAGGATCGGTGAGGTAAGAAAACTCACACTGCTTGTTTAAAAGCCATGAGAGTTTGGAGTTTGTGGAAAACTTATTTTGGGTTTATATACGCGTTACGGTATTTGCATATATCATGCATTTATTCACATTTAGTCATTTTCTATTAGGCTTTGGCTTATAGTGCTTAAATAACGTTTTTTCAGGCGTTAGAGACGTTCCAAGGCATGATAGCATGAGAAGAAAGTGTTTTGTAATTATTTTTTTGTCAAATCTTGAAATATGTAATGATTTTGGGACTTGGTTGTGCAATTGAACTTCCAAATGATGTAGGGCCTTCAGGCCATATTCAAAATGTTGAATGCATGTTTGTGAGGAGTGTCCTCTTGTGAACATTCTTGGATTAAACATTGTAGGATTTCATACATTTTGAATTAATCTAAATGTCATAGGATCTTCACGGGAGGCTTTTGATTATGAATCTTGAGTTCTTCTATTAATTTGAGAATTGTTTCAATAAGATTTCATGTGTTTGAACCCTTCTTTTTAAAAAAAATAAAAAAATGTTTGTTGTAGATAGAATCATAAAAAATGGTTTGAAATGGGTGTTGTTTTTGGTCCTTATGAAGTGAGCTTTGAAAAATGCTTGCTAGTGGTGGACTGCTCGACGACTACTCTAGTAATCTATCAAGTGGTCTATCACTAGAAATGGGGGACCTTAGCTCGGCCAAGGGACAGCTTGAGCGGTCTTAGGTATGCTTAAGCAGACTTGTCTGGACTTGGTCCAGAACTTGTTTTTTTAAATAAATGCACCTTTTCGTCCAAACTCCAATTTGGGTCTTTCTTGTGTTCAAATTGAAACCTTATAGGTTTACTTTTTAAATGTTTCATCTTTACAACGAAGTTCTTTCAGATTAAAGGAGGTGTTGTTTAGGGAACAGCGTTAATGTATGATTTGCCTAGTCATGGGTTTTGAGGCATGATAGATTGGTATCAAAGGTTTAGGTTCGAACACCTTTGAGCCGTGGGAAGTGGCTACGCCATCGTGTGGAATCAATGGTTGTGTTTAATATGCTTATGTTAACATGCATGAATAATGTTAACTTGTTTCCATGATAAGAATGTGATAGAATTCAATACCTTGGTGTTGTGTGTTTTATGTGAAAATGGAGGTCGAACCTTAGGAATGATGCATCTTGCCTCTAACATCTGGTCAACTAATTTGGAGGTCAAGTTAGAAATAGGTGTGGTCGAGGCTATTTTTGATGAGAAATCTAAACGCGTTCTCTAGATAGACGTGTCATTCCTCTTGGCGCTCCTCGTTACGTGAGACTTGTTGTTATGGTTTGTAAATGTTGAATGGCTACTTGATTAAAGTAGATGCTGTAATTTACCCTTGTGTTGATTAATTTTCTAATTCTTTTATAGAAAGCTATGATTCTGAGGCAAGGTTGAGGTCACAGTCGAGGTAGAGGCCGCAGGTTCGCAGAAGTTTTGGAAAGAGGGGATGTGAATGCTATACCGGAACAAATGGGTGGTCTAGACTTGGTGTGAGAAATGGTTAATGTCATGCGACAGCTGGTCGAGGCAACAAAAGGAAGAGCTAAAGTTCCCAAAACTAGGGCAACATCTGCGATGAGAGAGTTTCAACGTTTAGATCCTCCAACATTCACTAGAGACCCAGATCCTAAGGTTGCCACGGAATGACTAGAACTTGTCACAAGAATCCTTGATATCCTACAAATAGAGGATGACTTGAGAGTTCCTTTTGCTTCATTCTAGTTGCGAGGGGATGCTCATGAGTGGTGAAAGTTTACTCAAACAATAGTTGAGGGTACTTGGGTTGAGTTCATGGAGGTACTCCATTAGAAATAGTTTCTAGAATCTTCGAAGGACGTGTACAAGGAGGAGTTTCTTTCCCTCACCTAGGGTGGTATGTCAGTGGTGTAATATGAGGTGAAGTTCACAAGTCTGTCTCGCTTAGCATCGGAGGTAGGGGTCACGGATGATCTACATGTCAAGAGGTTTGAACGGGGGCTCAGACCCGCCATCAGAGATAGGGTTGTGGCCTTAAGAATACGCATCTTCATAAAATTGGTTGAGTTAGTGATTACTGTTAACAATACTCTTCTAGAGACTCATAAGGCTAGAGAGGTTAAGATCGAGCAGGAAGGGGTCTGTGCACAATCAGAGGGATGCCAATCTAAATAATAGAAGCAATTCGATTCTAGTTCCTTTTCTATAAGATCACATCAGCAGTAGTGTTCGACTCCCACACCTTTTGTTGTGTCATCGGGTAGATCAGATTCCAGGGAGATTATTTATTATTTTTGCTGGCAGTCGGGTCATCGTGTGAGTGATTGTTCACCGAAAGAGCAGTCTTAGAGTTAGACTCTGTCTCAAGGGAGAGGACTATCAACTTATTTTCAGTGTGGTCAATTGGGGCATGTCCGTCATAATTGCCATCAAGAACGGAATACCCAGAGTATGTCCAGTTCACAGCCAGTCAAGCCTACTTAGGGACGGTAGGGTATTAGTCAGCCAATGATAGCATAAACGTCTAGAGTTACAGAGGGGACCAATTCGACCCAATTAGTGAGATAGCTGGGAGCACAAAGTTATGGTGGACAGAACCATGGAATGTATGGGCGAGTTTATGCCTTTTCTAAGATGAGTGCTTCTAAGGCATTGGTTATGCTAGATGCTACAACTAATGCATCTATCATTCGAGGTACCTTCTTAGTGTATAATCCATGGGCTAGTGTTCTCATCGACATGAGAGCATTTCATCAATTCATTTCATCTGCTTTCACATCTACATTAGGCTTAGAGGTAGATGTGTTGGATAGTGCCTTATGTGTTGAAACTACGGTTGGTGGGAGTGTCCTGTTGAAAATGATTTGTAGATCTTGTCAGGTCGAGATCACCAATTGGCGTCTAGTATTCGACTTCATCGTTCTTGATATAACCACCTTCGACGTTATCGTAAGGGTTGGATTGGTTGATTACTTATCATGCATATATTGATTGTGATCAACGTCGAGTGCCCATTTGTACACCCGAGGGTGATTACTTTTATTTTGTGGGTGATCAAGACGATGGTTCGATACCCAGGCTTCACCATTTACGAAGCTGTGAAAACCTTGGCATTCTTTTTTTTTTTTTTGTTGTTTTGATGAGTGAGGTTGATTCTACCCAAGGGGAACTCCCTCCCGTGGTGTGTGAGTTTTCCTTTGTTTTTCCCGATGATTTGTTTGAGTTATCACCGCGACGAGAGATTGAATTCTCTATCTTATTCTAGGGATGGCGCTTATTTCTATGTCACCATATCATTTTGCATTAGTAGAGTTACAGGAGTTGAAGGTGCAACTTCAAGAGTTGTTAGACAAGGGATTTATACACCCGAGTATGTCACCATGGGGAGATCCGTCCTTATTTTCTAAGAAGAAGGATGGATCCTTAGGATTATGTATTGATTACCGAAAGTTGAATCAAGTAACCATGAAGAACAAGTATCCTATGCCCTTAATTGATGATTTATTTAATCAATTAAAGGGTTCAAGTTGCTTCTCAAAAATCAACTTGAGGTCGGGTTACCACCAGTTGAGGATAAAGGAAGAAGTTATGCAAAGACTACTTTTTGCACACATTATGGACACTAAGAAATCTAAGTAATGCCATTTGTTTTGAAAAATGCTCTAGAGACTCTCATGGATTTGATGAACTGTATATTCCATCTTTATCTTGACACCTTCGTGATTATGTTCGTGGACGACATTTTGATCTATTCGCCATCAAGAAAGGCACATGAGGAATATCTATGAATCACGTTGCAACATTTACAAGAATATCGGTTGCATGTAAAATACGAGAAATGTGAGTTTTGGTTACCAAAGTGAAGTTCCTTGGGAACGTAATTTTTGGAGACAGGATGGCGATGGATTCCTCGAAAATTGATGCCTTGATGAGTTGGGAATGGCTTAAAAGTGTCTTTGAGATTCAAAGCTTCTTGTGGTTAGCGAGCTACTATAGAATATTTGTGGAGGACTTCTCTCGATTTGCTACGTCTATGACACGTCTTACACGCAAAGAAATTAAGTTTGTGTGGAATGAAGCTTGTGAGGTTGCTTTCTAGGAATTGAAGAAGAGATTGACTAGTACACCCATCTTCGTTATATCGGAGCAAGGCATGGGTTATACGGTATATTGTCATGCATCTCTCGACCGTCTAGGTTGCGTTTTGATGCAACATGAAAGGGTAGTTACCTACGGTTCTTGACAGTTGAAGACATATGAAAAGAATTACCTGATGCACGACTTGAAGCTTGCAGCTGTTATCTTTGCTTTGATGGCATTGAAGCGTTATTTATATAGCGAGCACTTTGAAGTATTTTCGAACCACAAAAGCTTGAAATACTTGATTTCTTAGAAGGACTTAAATTGCGGCAACGGAGGTGCATGGAGTACATGGAGAATTATGATTTGAATTACAGTATCATCCGGGAAGGTTAACATGGTGACTAATGCTCTTAGTTGGAAGTTTCTTAGTTCTTTGGTCCTTGTAGCCATTCGGGAGTGGAATATGCATGGAGAGGTCAAAGAGTTCAATTTACATCTCGACGACACCGATGAGTGTGCTACTGTCACGCCCTAAATCCCGGGTCACGTGAACTACATAAGAAAAACTTGTTTAAGATACAATGATTCACCGGAGCCATCCAAATACAATAGTTAAAGAACCTAACCCCATAACGAATAGACCTCCTAAAAAATGCACTTATGAGGGTTTAATTTAAGGAAAGAAGAACCCAAAAGGATACAGTCAAGGTCCCCAAGAGCCGAAGTTTAAAACAAAACAAACAAAATTTTTCAAAATTAGCCTAGATCGCTCGACCGGTCAAAAGACTGCTCGAGTGGTCCTTGCCTATACACTACTTTTCCCTCAGTCTACAAAACAACCGAGAGTATGGTTTGACCGCTCGATAGACCTCTTGAGCGGTCTGGCTCTAGACTACTTTTTCAAAACCCATTTCTTTGCCACTAAACACTTAAACATTTTTCAACCTTTTAAACCCCTCTAAGGCAAAACCAAGCAGTCTAAAGCTTGCTAAAACAAAGTTCAAAATCTTCCTCGAGGCACATGATTTGATATTAAACATAAAACAAATAGAAAACCATTTGATATAACGTTGAACCAACCAAAACAATCCCATATAACCAACTCATGGTTTCTCTCATCATCATACTATTATTCATGCATTGGTATAATTGCCCCAAGGCTCTACAAAACATATTACATATGGTCTCAAGTTTTTCAAAACATAATACATGTTTACATGATCCAACATCAAAACAAAACGGTGTAAACAACCGAACAACAAAATTATGATTTTTGTGTTTTTCCACCATCGGGGCTCCTCAAGATCAAGCTAGATGATCCCGTTCACCTAAAAGATTTTGATTCCAATAACGTGAGCCGTAGTCTTATAGAAACAGACTATCATAAAATAAATGCATAACATGAGATCATGGATTATATAAACAATGCAACCACACTAGTCTCAAACGGTTTTCCATCTTCAAAATCATAAGTTTTCATATAATCCAATAATCTCTCCCAAATTTGAAAACACCAAGAAAATCATTTTAATTTTTCACAAGGTTTTAAGGCTCAAAAAGGTATACACAACCACAATGATTTACACATACTGACACTCCGCACAGGGGACAATGGTAGCAAGTATTGACTCTCGTCTATGGACCTAGGTTCGGAGCATCCAATAGCCCGCTAGACAATGACAAAATCTATATCTTACTATAGCAACAACAGTCTCCCATTGGGGCAACCACTTTATTTACGTGGATTAATCTGAAGGAGCGAAGCACCTATTTGCGCAAATTTCTGAACTTTCACCGAGGAGCAATTGAGGCCCACCTTCACCATATTGTTATGGTACATTCAAAAAATCATTAAGAAGTCACACAGCACAACTCGTTACAACGTTTGTATGCACACAGCTATATATACAAAACGTCTAAGGCACATAGTAACATTATCCATTTATTCATGGAAACCAACCAACACTTTTAAAATGTTTCCCACCATCTCGACCATATCATTTAAACCAAGGCTTAACCACAAGGGTTAGCTCCAAACATCCAAATATCATGTTTTTGCAACACATTCATACTTTCCTCCGATTTTTAAAACTCTTCTTTTGAAAATCAAGCACACATACATCCATCAACTTTGTAGTAAACCATAGGATAGAAAAACATTCTTTTAATCCAACCAAACAAGGTTTAAGCACAACAACCCATCATCCATAGCATTTTAAAGTGATAAAAAATGCATATAATCACATACAACATGCTTTTAACCAACAAGAGTCTATAATCTAACCGTATGGAGTTAAAAACTCGAAGTTTTAACCACAGGCAATTAACCGAAGTCATCAAAACAAGATTTTGTTCAGATGAACACAAAGACCTTAGCGAAGAGATCATCAATTCACCATCAAAACGCCAAGATCCACGCTCGAAGCAAGCAAAAATCTAGAGAAAAGGCTAAGGGTCTGATATTTCTCCAAACAAGGAAGAGAGGAAGCGTGTTGGGGAAGTTTTGGTTCAAAAACTGATGCCACTAACCATCTTTTATAACAATATCGCCATACAATAAAAGATCTGACAGGAGCTTCAATTCGGATTCAAATTGTAGTTGAAGATTCGCGGGTAAAAAGGTATTCTTCTAAATTAACATCGAATGCACAGGTTTTATTTTGATCATTCGTCATTAAAAGTTTTTATTTGGAGCTTGTTTTGGCGTTTGCCCGTTTAGTTAATTTTTTTCAAATAATCGTTTGCAAAAACAAAGATCTTGGCAGTTTTGCCTCCAATAATTGGTATCAGAGCTGTTTTGTTTGTTGTTTTCAGTTATCGGGGCTGCGTAGTTTTAGAACTGCTGCTAACTTTGTTTTGCAGGCGTTCTAATTCTAATTTTATGATCATCATTTATTTTTCATGTTCGATTGAATGGTGTGAATGATGTTTTTTTTAATCACGGGGGTTGATCATGATAGATTGAATGTGAGCCTTTGAGACATAAGATCAATGTAATAGCTAATTTTTGTTTTTAAAATATTGGTAAAAAGATTATTTAAGAACAAGTAAAACATATCCAAGAACGGAGACGGTACCAGTAGTGGTTTAGATTTTTGTGGGCCACAGATCGCGATAAGTTTTTAATCGTTTTAAATGATTTTTTTCGGTGAGTTGTTCTACAATATTTATGAATAAAAATAGCATAAAAAATAAGTCAAAAATAGTAAGGAAAAATCACAAAAATAGCCTGGTTCTGACGAATTTGCCGACAGCGATTTGGCGGTGATTTTTATGATTTTTGGGACTATTTTTTGGATAATTTATTAAACATAAAATTGCAATAAAACATACCTCAAAATACTGTCAAAATCAAAAAAAAAGTTAGGAAAAAATCACAACCCAAATGGGCGACAAATAGGACGATGGTAGCAGCAGATTCTAGGCTATTTTTCAACAAATTTCAGTCTATTTTTGTGCCATTTTTTTGACATAAAGATTCTAATTTTTTAGATCTTTCCAACGGTATAAAGAACGTCAAAAAAGAAGTTCGGATGAAGTTGGAACGGCCTCGGGAAGTTGCCGGTTCCATGCGGCAGCAGCAGCTTTGGGCCGTTTATTTGATAGTTTTTTTGGCTTCTTTTGAGAAGATATTTTTATAAAAAATAGTACATTTCGAGAGCTTTCTTTTGATATAAAGTACGTCAAAAATTGAGTTCGGAAAGAGGTTGAAAAAGCCTCAGGAAGTTGGCGGTACAGTGCTGTGGCGGGCAGCAGCGTTTTTTGAGGTTTGGGCCTATTTTTCGGCCATTTTTCGTACTGGTTTTGAACATTTTTTTGACAGAAAAATCTCATATGTTGAAAGCTTTCCAAAGGTATAAACCTCGTCGAACAAAGAGCTCGGATGAGGCGGCAGGAGCTGCCTAAAGGTGGCAGTAAGGTGGTGCCAGTGGTGGCTGGTAGTTGCCGATGACTTTCTCTCTCCCAGGATTGTTATATTATGATATATACGATACTGATATGATATATATTGATATATTAGATAGTATCAGAGAAGCCTGATGTAATCAAGACATAGGAATCAAAGATAAAAGAGGATTATTACACTTTATCCTCTTTAGGAGACTGAAACGCCTCAGCATTTCACTTGGATTATAAAATCGGGATATATGCATATCATGTTTGTATATATATATATATACCGCGTGGATTATTGCATATCTATTTTATTTATCCTGTTAATTTAATTAATTCAAAATTTTGGTTTTAGTTAAAATATTTTGTAATGAAAAATAAAATTAAGTTTTTTTAATTAATTAATTTTAATAAAATGAAAATTTTTTAGATATTTTATTTTTTTTACAAAATATCACGTTTAAGATGATTTTGTTTTTAAATTGGATATATTGCAAATATGTGGGAATTAATCCAGATTTGGAATTAATTAAATAGAAAAATATTTAGTCGAAATAAATTATTATTTTTTAAAAAATATAGAATGAAAAATAAAATAAATAAACACCTTTAATCACTATCTTAGCGTAAAAATTGAAAAAAAAAACTGTACATTTACTAAATTTTATTTGTTACGCATTTAAACACGAAAAGATGGTTTGATAAACTAGAATCTTTAGAATCGTGTACACAGAAAAATATTTGATTCTTTCAAATCGTGCGTTTTTCAAAATTAATAAATTTATTTTAATTACACGAATTTTTATAACCCTCAAAAATAATGTAAAAATCTAATTGGGAGAGAAAATTTATTCACAAATAAATTCCACGGTCTCCATCACCAGTTTGTAGGCAATGCAATTAAACCTTACGTGTCGGCAGTAAGGCCTTCATCCCCAACAGACAGATTAATTGCGGTATAGCCACTATAAACCTCCTTTATGGATAATTCTAGATAATTGTTAGTGTTGGTCACTTCTCCATTTGAAGGGTTCATTGCGAAACAATTGATTTGGAATTATGTGATGGCTAACACTTAGCTGTATATAATAGTATCCTCTCCATCTGAGTCACTGCTATTATATATACTAGACCGAAGCTATGTCAGCTATTTAATTTTACTTGGCATGGTCAGTTGCCTAGATAGTAAAAGTAAAAGAAATTAACTTGTTTGGTCTTTTGAAGGATAGTAGACATCCTCCCATCAAGGCAAGCTATTTTCAAGTTACTAGGTTACTGGTAATTAATTTTAAAATGGTAGAGAGAACCAAATTAAAACTAATTCAAAGTTTACTCATCATAATTAACAGTATTTTTTAATTATGTGATTCTCATAATTAAAATTATTTTCAACCCACTCGCTTTAATACTTAAAGAAAACAAACTAACGGGACCAAATTTTATTGACTGAAAAAGTAACTTGGATATAGCTTTAACTACCAATGCTATATTTCTTTACTACCAGAAAATGTGTTTGTTTCTGAAAAAGGTTCTTCCTTGAGGTCGAAAGGCATGAAGAAGAAAAAGGTTTAGAAATAGAGAGACACGGTTTCCAGGGTACTTATTGGGCCACGGACTGGTGTGAAAAAACTGAAAGGCAGATGTTTTCACTATAACCAGATACGGCACTAGAAAAATCTATGTCTAGTATTTCTCAGAAGATATAACAAACATGGTAACTTATTTTCACTAGTTGTGGAAATATGTTTAGCGGTGTTATCTATCGGTACCTCATGTGTAGATACGAGAGCCACTAATCATGTCTGTAATTCTTTATAGGGGTTCTAGAAAATCAGACAAGTTAGTGATGGGGAAATTTACCTGCATATGGGTAACAATACAAAGGTAACAGCAGTTACAGTAGGAGATGTTACTATCAGTTTTGGAAGAGATCGGGTTTTAATATTGAGAGATTGTCTTTATTTACCTACCATTAGAAGGAACTTAGTTTTCATTTCTAAATTGGCTAAAGACGGATATTTAGTTTATTTTAATAACTCTGTGGTTATTAAGGATAATAAACGGGTTATCCGTTCTGTTACATTGGTGGATGATCATTATATTATTACTCCAATCTCTCTTACACTGCAACTAACTGAAATGAATAACACATCTAATTACCATATAAGAAAAAGTTTTCTTTTTTAATGAATCAAACGTTTCTTTGGCACTTACGCTTGGGTCATATTAATCTAAAAAGGATAAACAGACTTGTAGAGGATGGACTTTTGAGTTCATTAGAAGTAGAGGCACTTCTAGTATGCGAATCTTGCTTAGAAGGTAAAATAACCAAAAGGCCCTTTTCGGCCAAAGGCTGTAGAGCTAAAGAACCGTTGGAGCTGATTCATTCTGATGTGTGTGATCCTACGACAATCCAGGCTAGAGGTGGCTTTGAGTACTTCATCTGTTTTATTGATGACTACTCAAGGTATGGATACATTTACCTAATGCACATTAAGTCTGAATGCTTTGAGAAATCCAAAGAATTCAAGGCGGGGACAGAGAAGCGTCTGGGTAAAAATATCAAATCACTACGATCCGACTGTGGTAGGGAATACCTCTTTGGAGAGTTTAAGGACTACTTATCATAAGAGGGGATTACATCCCAGTTGACTGCACTTGGCACTCCACAGTAGAATGGTGTAGCAGAAAGAAAAAATAAGACTCTTATAGAGATGGTAAGGTCAATAATGAGTTATTCAGGTTTACGCGATTCGTTTTGAGGACTCGCTTTAGAGACAACGGCTTACATTCTGAACATGAACCTTCTAAGTCAGTATCTTTTATTCCCATAGAATTGTGGACCGGGTGCAAGCCTAGTCTGAAACACATTCAGATTTTGGTGCATCAGGCACTTGTGCTGAAAGGGAACGCGGGTAAATTGGAACCGATGACAGAAATCTATTTTTTTGTGGGGTATCCCAATGGAATGAATGGTGGTCTATTTTATAATCCTAAGGATCAGAAGGTCATTATTACACCAATGCCCGATTCTTAGAAGAGGATTATATTATGGACCACTAGTCCAAAAGCACTATTGTTCTGGAAGAACTGAGAGAAAATACTAGTAGAACGGAAGAACAAGTCACTGATATTTTATTACCTCATCTTAGTGGGAGGATTATCGGGATAGGTGCAAATCAAGAACATGGTGCTGATGCACAGGGTTCGAATTTTGCACAACGTGTTACGCTAGTACACAGATATAGGTAGTGCCTCGTCGTAGTGGGAGGATTATTAATCAACTTGACCGGTATAAGTTCTTGGGAGAGTTTTTTGACAGGATCCCGGCAAAACTAGATACCGAGCTCTGTAACTACAATGAAGCACTTCAAGATAAAGACGCAAATCTTTGGCAAAGGGCTATGAATTCAAAGGTGTAATCAATGTATTCCAATCAGGTTTGGGAACTTGTAGAACCACCCGAAGGGAAAAAATCCATTGATGCAAGTGGATCGACAAGAGATAGAGAGGAGCAGATTGGAAGGTTGAAACCTTCAAAGTTAGGCTTGTTGCTAAAGGGTTTACTTAGAAAAAAGTGATCGATTATGAGAAAACCTTTTTCGCCTGTAGCTATGCTTAAGTTTATCCAGATTCTCTTATCCATTGCCGCTCATTTTGATTACGAAATCTGGTAAATGGATGTTAAGACAGCTTTACTTAACAGAAGTCTTGATGAGTGTATCTATATGATACGACCAGATGGATTCATTACAAAGGTCAGGAACACATGTTGTGTAAGATTAAGAGATCTATTGATGGACTTAAGCAGGCATCGAGGTCTTGGAACACTCGGTTTGATCAAGCTATTAAGTCTTATAGTTTTGATCAAAGTCTGGATGAGTTTGCGTGTACATGAAGCATGACGAAAGCGTGGTGATCTTCCTAGTACTTTATGTAGATGATATCTTGCTCATCGAAAATGATGTGGGGGCATTATCTGATTAAAGTAAAGTTATGTGGGCAGTTCAATATGAAGGACTTGGGAGAAGCTAGTCACATCCTTTGGATCAAGCTTATGCGAGATCGGAAACAAAGGATGTTAGGCTTATCACAAGCAAAATATATCGATGATATCCTTGCTCGTTTTAGCATGCAGGATTCCGAGAAAATATTTCTCTTTTTTAGTCATGGAATGACTCTATCCAAGAATTAGTGTTCTAAGGCACCTAATGAGATAGAGAAGATGAAGGAAATTCCTTATGCTTTGGCAGTAGGAAGCCTCATGTATGCTATGCTTTGTACTAGACCCGACATCTGCTTTGCCGTTGGTTTGGTTAGCAGATATTAGTCTAACCTAGGGCAGGAGCATTGGACTGCGGTAAAGATTATAATTAAGTACCTGAAAAGGACTAAGAATTATAGGCTGGTTTACCAGGCATACAGTCTAGTACTTCTGGGGTATACAAACTCAAATTTTCAGTCAGATATAGAGTTTACATCAAGAGACAACCTTGCAGATCCTTTATAAAACGTTTACCAGCTAAAACTTTTGATAGTCATGTAAAGGGCATATGAGTCAGATATATGGCAGCATGATTTTAGGTATAAGTGGGAGATTATTAGGGTTGGTATATTAAAAATCATGTTTTTAGTATTTAATTTTATTTTAATAAAATTAATTTTTTATTTTATGAGAATCTTTATGAGCAATGTACGTATATTATTTATTTGTTATGCATAGATGTCCAATATTCTATATAGTATTTAATCTGGTGTGTAGAATATAGCTTATACACAGAAGATCAGATTTTAGATTCCTACAGAATATTAGTTCTAGGCAACCTAAGAGGGGGGTGAATTGGGTCTTTAAAAAAAATAATGTAAAAACCTTTTCCAAAAAGCTTTTAAATTTGCAAATAAATAAAGTAAGATAAGAAAATATTGAAGCAATGAAAATATTAAAAGTTGAGGAATAGAGAAATAGAATCGGACACTAGAGATTTATAGTGGTTCGGCTTTATCCTAGCCTACATCCACTCATCAAGATCTCCCTTGAGTATTTTTACTATTCAGAATACTTCACGGGCGTATTCCGAGCCTTTAAAATCTTCAAGATTTTGCTTGAATAAACTGAATGTTTATGGGCACATTCACAAGCCTAACAACTTCAAGAAGATCCTATGAAAACAAGCTCCTGTTTTCTTCTCATCTCTATTGAACTCTTCTTTGATGAGTTTCACTCACTCACTCACTCAAAGGATAAATGGTGACTCACCCTTGAATACAATAAATGAGATGTATTGATGAAGAAGTCTCACTCTCTTTACAGAAAAGATTTACAATAAATGAGAAGATAAAGAGAGATGAGGAACAACAACTGGAGTTACAACAATAAATGTGAGCTTGAGATTACTGAGAATGATTTGAGCAATGCAACAGTGAATACAAGTCTTTGACCTTCTTAAATGATGAGAAGTAACTTTTTATATAATTTTTGTACATTCATGACCATTAGAGGTAGATGGAAGCAATAAATGTCAAAAATTTAACCGTTGAGATCTGCTGCATTTTGAATTTCTGTCTCTAGTATCAACACAAATACCTTTGGTGTCGACACAAAGTGTCTAGGGCAGGGTTCTTCAAGTTGTTGGGTCGACACGAATTTTTTGAGGGGTCGACACAATTGCTGAATTCTACCTTCCAACATTCTGGGGTCGACACATTTGAATCTGGTGTCGACTCCTTTCAATCTTTAGCATCCGGAGGAACCATTTTGTGTCGACTCAACTTACCTTTGGTGTCGACACTAAATTTTTGCAGGAAGCCTCGGTTCTTTTGTGTCGACACATTTGGTATTGGAGTCGACAGCAGCATTCTGTAGGCAAGCTCTGGACTTTTGGGTCGACATATTTGGACTTTGGGTCAACACCAAAAATCTGTAGGAGGTCTCAGTTGTTTTATGTTGATACAACTTCTATTTGTGTCGACCCAAACTTCTGGATATCAAAAGTGAGGATCACTTATGTGTCGACACAAAATTAATTTGTGTCGACTCAAAACGAGTCCTGAGAGCTTCAGCCCTCTTTTATGTTGATACAAAACTTGTTTGTGTCGACACTAACTCTTTGATACCTGAAGATTAACTTGTAAAACAGTTAGGATGCCAAACCATTTGATCAATGGGTGTTGACACACTTGACAAGATTCAAGTAAACTTTGCCTTAAAAGTATTTGACTTAATTTTCAATTAAGATCAACACGAAATATTCTTATTCAAAAATGCTTAAGTGTTTGAACCTTTTTGAGATATAAGTCATTCATTTTTTGCCAAGATGTCAATTTTGATTGTTCAAAATGTGTTAACACTTTCATTTTGAGAATATAAAATATTATCTATTTAAAATTATTTATTATTAGAAAATGAATTATGAAAATCATCAAAATTAAAATAAAAAAGCCCTTGGGCTAACAATACTGAAAGTCACTCATGAAGGGACTAATACCGTAAAAATCTCAAAACTTTAATGTCTCGCAACAAATTTTGAAACTCTGCATATGAAATACGATGAAAATTTTGACGATTTTTACGATAAATTAAGTGACATTGTGAATACATTTTTTATTTTGGAGAAAAATTTTTATCTTTTAAAATTGTTCAAAAAATTCTTAAATCTTTATCCGAACATTTCCA
This sequence comes from Heliamphora pulchella, assembly GCA_032270985.1. Classification (NCBI taxonomy): domain Eukaryota; kingdom Viridiplantae; phylum Streptophyta; class Magnoliopsida; order Ericales; family Sarraceniaceae; genus Heliamphora; species Heliamphora pulchella. The sequence goes on along the minus strand of JAULJZ010163947.1, from coordinate 4,982 downwards.
ATCAAAAGTCACCGGAATAAAAGAGAGTAAAAACATTGATTCTATTTCTGTTGAAAATTTAGTTGAAACCTACAAACCTATGAGTTAAATTTTCAAAACAAATAGATTTCAAAAAATTTGGTGTTTTCTTCAGCTCAAGGTTCTGCAAGCAACACTGACGATGATTTAAATCCTGAGATGATGGCTATTTTTGTGAAGAAATTCAAAGAAAAATTAAAAATTAAAAAGCCTAATTAAGAGAAAAAATCACAAAAGAAGCACGGTAGAGAAAAAATAAAAAAATATGTTTAATTTTATTAAAAAATGATCGAAAAACCAAATTTTTGAAATTCAATATTATGAATAAAAAGGATATGGACATACGGCTAAAGAATATCCGAATTTTCTTAGAAAATAACAGAAGAGATTCACAGTTACTTTGGTTGACGAGAGTGAACTTGAGATAGATGATGAGGACGAGTATCATTCTAATGGGAATGGCAATGCTATTGCTTTTATTGTTTCTGTTTATAAGGAATATGTTAAGTCTTAAAACAAAAATTTTATAAATGATTCCAATAACGAAAAAGAATATGGTTAAGAGGTTAGTGATTCTGAGGATGATGCAACTCTCCAACGAGCTTATGACAAGCTTTATGATAAGAGTTATTTGTTAACGAAAAATAATGCCAAACTTGTTAAAAAAATCAAATTGTGTGAAAAAAATAATGAGCCTATTATTATTTGTTTTAATATTAAAAAAATATTTTTATTATTTTATTATTTATTGCCCAAAAAAACGATGGTTGAACTGAGCCTATTGTTATTTGTTTTAAGAAGAGAAGAGTGAGCACGTGGCTTAGCCGTTGTACAAAAATTGGAATAAATTAATGCCAGTGCTGGCAGAATCATCATTCACTAGGTTTATTCCATTTTGTCCTCCTAGTTAGTAGTTTCTTGTGGGCATCTTAGCCCTAGGTCTCACCCAAACCCAAGACTCCCGTTGAAGTCCTTCAACCACTGCTAGTACAGTGAAACTTGAAATAGAACTCTCCATATGAGAGGAGGCACCATGCACCACAGGTCAATTTTCTAATTTTAATATAAAATTATTTTATTATTTCAAAATAAGAAAAAAAATATCAATTATTATATTTTAAATGCCTTATAGCTGGTGGCTAAAGAATTTTGATTCTTTGATTCTTTGATGGCCATTTTTTATTATTAATTGAACTGTTACAACATTAAAGTCATATTACAATGCTTTATGTTTTGTCAAATCTTTATAGGTTTAATAGCTATGTATATGATTTTACCTACTTTGAATTCAATAGTGGAACAATCAATGAAGTTGTTTTTGACACATCCACTTATATGAATGGACGAGTGTAGGAAAATGTCGATTAAATCTTGGAGGGCATGATGTCAGATCTTGTTGCACCGAATCATGCATGTACTCTTAAGAACAAAAATTTACTTTCAAAGATAATGAGACATCTCATGCCTCCATCGATAAGTTTTTGCATCTTTATCTCATTTTTTGTTAGAATTTTATATGATTATTTAAAATTCTGTTTTATAATTTTATATAATTATTTATCCCCTCAAATATTTCTAAAATTTTAAGAGTACAATCTTATAATCATAGGAGTTAATTTTTATGATAAAAATCACATTATGTTAATTGAAATGAGAATTTTTGAGTTGCTATTTGATAATCAGGTGAACTGGTGAAGTACGTTATTAGAAAAAATGGTGGATGTATAATATCAAATGTTATTTTATAATCATAGAGTTTTATGATTGCTTTAAGTATGTGGGGGAACATTCATGTCACCTATACTTAAAAGACAACAAGTATATATACAGTATATAGAACAATGCATGCGTATGTTGCAACTGTATTAGTAAATAAAATAAGTGAGATATACAATACGGTGTTTTTTATAGTGACACATACACATATATAGTGAAATATATAGTATTTTATGTATTGTATGTAGCATTATTGTTGCTTGAGAGAGGAAAATATATATATATAATCAGTGGGATAAATATGTAGAGCTATATTTATTTCGTATTTAAAAATGTGAATTATTTATCAATGGAAATAATTGTGAGGCTTGTCTTGTGTTACAAAGTATTAAAGATTGAATAATCAGTACTTTAATTGAAGTGATCACAAAAGTGAATAACAAGATGTTTATTTTGAATTTCTTATTGGTTTATTTTAAAGTGATCTACAATATTTAAGTAAATGGTTCATATTCAAAACAAAAAATGTTAGATTTTGTGTTTGAAAAATACATTTTGGTTAAAGCTGCAAAATCGAGAGAAATTAACCACGAGCAATTTATGATAAAATAAATAACTATGTTTTTATCAATGTGTCGGTCATGCTACTGCATACGTATCTGTTTATTAAATTGTGCTCTCGGTAAAAATTGAATTATGTATTAAAATTTAAAATTTGTATGTTATGTTGACAATGTGTTGAAGGTTAAATAATATGATTGTTTAGCACAATATGCAAATACTTAAAGATTTATTTATCAGAGAATTTTGATAACATGTACTTTTGGTGTCTAAATTTACTGAAGACAATTTTTGTGATGCCTTGGAATATTTTAATATGGAATATGAAGTATATATATATATATATATATTAATGGCTGCTGCTAAAGAGAATTCAATGGGGTTTGAATAATAGTTTAATGGGGATAAAAAAAATTTAATATCAATACACTTTTTGGTGTGAAACCTACCACTTTTACATATATCAATACACTTTGCACAGATATCTATACATTATATACTCTTTAACCACAATTCAATGGATTTCGATTAGCATTTTCTTATATTAATTTACTACTTGATCAAGTTATTATATTTTGTCGATTCCTCTCATACATTGAAAAACTAAATATTTTAAAATAACATATAAAAAGACTTTAGAAAAAAACAAAAAAAATTCAAAATAATGAAATAAATAAGATTTTTATTAATTGGTGTCAAGAGATGTCAGAAATATTCACAAGAATTATTTTCAGCCATGAGTTCTCCAAGTGCTCTTGCGTGGGGTAGGCCATCATTCACTAGGTACTAAGTTTCATCAACCAAATCAACAAAATCACTTAATCGATGCAACTCAGAAATATTAATCATGAAAGACCTGTTTTTTTATAACCACAGTATAGTATAAGATTACAAATTATTAAATTTATATTTTATAATTTATTATAAGTTTATTTATTAGTTTATTATTTTTTTTATAAATTTATAGTTTATTATAAATTTATAGCTTTATAAGTTTATTAGTTTGCTAGTTACTTAGGTTAAAGTTTATAGTCTAATATTTGTTTATTTGTTTATTAGTTATTTATTAATTTATTATTTTATTATTAGTTATTAGTTTATTATATAAGTTTATACTTTATTAATTTATAAATTTATATTTTATTATATTAGTTTATAGTTTATTTAATATATATTAATATTCGGGCCAAATGGACAAAGCCTTGGGCCTCAGACTAAGCCAACCTATAGTCTTGAGGACGTGGCCTAGGCTCGTTCTTAAGATTTTTGGGCTCGAGCGAGCCAGGCATGGCCGCTACAGTGCTAGGCCTTAGGCGGGTTTTGAGCTTTTTGCAGGTCGTGGGCCAAAATTACACCCCTACCTATAGGGGTGAAGTTAGAATCTTTTTCCTATTTTTTTTTTAGCGTGAGGGTAAAACTATAATTAATAAGACGAAAAGTTGGGCTTAGGTTTGGCATTGCATTGCGTTTTAGGGAAGAATATGACATCTCAAGCCTAACCCAACCTGCTATTAAGGCTAATTTTGACCATCCCAAACCCAACCTCTCAAATCTCACAAGTGCTAAACACCATGCCTGAAACTAGGTAAATACCTAACGTGCGATCATTGTTGACAACACAAACAGGTAAAAAGAAAAAATTTGGAAAAAGTAGAGTATATCAATAAATTCCTTTTCAGCCTTGGTATTACAATTTTCTAGATAAGGGATTGTTGGGATTATTTTTTTTATTTTTACCATTTTATCCTCCCAATCCAATACTTGGTGAAGCAATGAACCTTTTTATAACTGTGGAAATGGAAATTGGGATGTTGTGCAAGGATTTTAATCCACACAAAATAATAATAGAGAAGACAAACAAATGTGCAGAACACAGATTATACGTGGTTGATCATTGTTATACCAACGTTCGTAGGGTGCAAAAAAAATCAACCCACTATGAACAACATAGATTACAAACCTCTCTCAAACCTCTCTCACAAGTTTTTCGTTAAACCGAGAAATTGAAAGGGTTAGATATTTATACTTTACACAAGTTTTACCTTTCGAAAAATACTAGCTTTGCGCACTTCCAGAACTATACAGATTGGACGCTCCATGAGCTTCATACAGATGGATTTCAACAGAAACCTTTTCAATCTCTGTCAACGTAATAAGAACTTTCAGAACTAAAAACATTGTTCACTGTATAATCCCATTCGGATGTCTCGTGGTTCTATCTCGACAAAATCCTCTAATGTAAAAAAACAAAAAAAAAAAAAAAAACTCAACATGGGACCTATACCAACACATAAATCCAAGAAACAAACCTTCAATTGAATTGCATTCTATTATATGGAGGTTAATACGAGCTAGTATCAAACATTGTATTGCATTATATTTTTGTAAAAAAAAAAGTGTATATATTATATTAGGGTAAATTACACTGATCTTTTCTAAAATTTTAATTAAAAATAGTTAATTCTATTATTTTGGACAAATTACACTGACACCCCTTAACTGTTAACACCATTAACGAAATTGATAAAAAGACAAATTTACCGCCAGCATTAATTCCTATTAGGGTTTTAAAAAAAACTAAACTAAACTAAGGAAAAAGAAGCAGCGCAACAGTGCAACCCCTCATCCCCAAATCTCACGTCTCTCTCTGCTCAAACCCCCCTGCCCCTCCAAATCTCATCTCTCTC
>JAULJZ010163937.1:0-26072 GCA_032270985.1 Heliamphora pulchella | reverse complement strand
TCTTTAGCCAATCTAGAAACGGAAACTAAGTTCCTTCTAATGGTAGGTACATAAAGACAATCTCTCAATATTAAAACTCGATCTCTACCAAAACTAAGAGTGACATCTCCTACTGCAACTACTGTTACCTTTATATTATTGCCCATATGTAGGTAAATCTCCCCATCACTATGTTGTCAGGTTTTCTAAAACTCCTGCAATGAATTACAGATATGATTAGTAGCTCTCGTATCTATACATCAAGTACCGGTAGATAACACCACTAAACATATTTCTACAACTAGTGAACAAAAATTACCCTATTTGTTCTGCCTTTTAAGAAATACTAGACATAATTTTTTTCAGTGCCGGGTCTGGTCGCTGTGAAAATATCTACCTTTCGGCTTTTTCACGCTTGTCTATGGCTTACTAACTACCCTGAAAATCATGTCTCCTTGTTTCTGAATCTTTTTCTTCTTCATGCCTTTCGGCCCAGATGAGGAACTTTTTTAAAAAACAAACACATTTCTGGTTTTGAAGGAATACCATTTGTAGTTAAAACTATATCCAAGTTATATTTTTAGTCAACAAAATTCAGTCCCGTTAGTTTATTTTCTTTGAGTATTAAGGCGAGTCGGTTGAAAGACATTTTAATCCTGAGAATCACATAATTAAAAAATCGTTAATTTATTTTAATTTGGTTCCCTCTACCATTTTAAAATTAATTTGCCAACAGCCTAGTAACCTGAGAATAGCATGCCTCGATGGGAGGACGTCTACTATCTTTCGTAAGACCAAATAGACCAATTCCTTTTAATTTTACTATCTAGGCAACTGACCATGCCAAGTAAAATTAAATAACTGACATAGTTTCGATCTAGTATATAATAGAAGTGACTCAGATGGAGATGATACTATTATATACAACTAAGTGTTAATCATCACCTAATCCCAAATTAATCGCTTCGCAACGAACCCTTTAGATGGAGAAGTGATTCACACTAACAATTATCTAGAATTATCCCCAAATAAGATTTGTACTGGCGATACCATAATTAATCTCTCCGTTGGGGAGGAAGGCCTTACTGCCGACACGCAGGGTTTAATTGCATCGCCTACAAACTGGTGATGAAAATTGCGAGATTTATCTGTGAATAAATTCGTTCTCTCACTTAGATTTTAAAACATTTTTTTAAGGTTATAAAAATCTATTTAATTAAAATAAATTTATTAATTTTAAAACCACACGATCTGAAAGAATCAAACATCTTCTCGTGTGCACAATTCCAAAGATTCTGATTTATCAAACCATCTTTTTGTGTTTAAATGCGTAACAAATAAAATTTAATAAATATATATATATTTTTTTAACTTTTTAGTTAAGGTAGTGATTAAAGTTATTTATTTATTTTATTTTTCGTTCCACATTTTTAAAAAAATAATAATTTATTTTGATTAAATATTTTCCATTTAATTAATTCAAAATTCAGAATTAATTTCTACGTTTTTCTAAGATATCTGATTAAAAAAATATCTTAAAAGTGATATTTTTTAAAAATAAAATTTTTAATTTTTTTAATTTAATTAAAATTAATTAATTAAAAAAACTTAATTTTATTTTTTATTACAAAATATTTTAATTAAAATCAAAATTTTGAATTAATTAAATTAACGAGATAAATAAAACAGAAATACAATCATTTAAGCAGTTCATATATATATAAACACGATATGCATATATCCTGATTTTATGATCCAAGTGAAATACTGACATGTTTCAGTCTCCCTAAAAGAATCAGCTGTTTCAATTCTTATTCGCCTTTGATTCAGTGTCCTTATTGCATCATGCTTTCCTCAATACTATCTAATATATCAATATATATCATATCAATCTCGTACATATCAGAATATACATCAAAATCAGCCCCAGAAGAGAGAAAGTCACCGATAGCCACCAACCACCGTCGGCACCACCTTATTGGAGGCAATACTACCAAGATCATTGTTTTTGTAAATGATTTTTGGTAAAAAATTAACTGGACGGGCAAACGCCGAAATGCATTCCAGATAAAACTTTTGACGAAGAACGATCAAAATAAAACCCGTGCAACCAAAGTTGATTTACAAGAATACCTTTTGTCGATCGATTCTTCAACTACGATTTGATTCCAAATTAAAACTCCTATCAGATCTTCTACTGTATTCCCTTACGCGATCCTCGAACGTAATGTGGGCTACGGACTGTCGAGAACTTATACCGACAGAATCCAGATATATTTAGTCTTGAGAGACAAAATATAATATGATATATCAATTATATAAAACTAGTTCAGCCTACCCGCATATATATAGGGCATTTCCAATGGAACAAGATACCATACCAACGGTTTCTGCAATTATGAAAAGACGCAGCAATTTTCATAAAATACTGAATTACAGTTCACACCACTAAAGAACTATAATTGCACTCTGACCCATAATCTCAAGACCTTCTTGCATTGAGCTTTTGTTATTAAATGCTTACAATTTCTCCCCACGTTAAGATTCCCGACACTCACCAATTAAATTTAATTACTGACAAGTTAATTTAATCGGTATCTTAATATTCCTTAAACCTTTCCTCTTAACTTATTTGACTGCTGGATAATCAAATCCACTTGTAGGGTTTTGCTTGGTCAAAACTTATATGCTTTCTTAAGGGGGTATCGTCAATCCCGATCTATCGGGGCATGAATTCTATCAATAATTAATATTTACCACATAAATAATATCGCTATCCAACTCACCGGGAATGTAGACCCATATAAGATTGCACTCTCTAATGAATCAAAACAACGAATATTAAATATATATAAATCAATAATTATTTTAAAATTAAAAGGATAAGCACTACTTATAATAACCTTAGGGTGTGAATAAATTTATATATTTAGTATAAAATTAATTACCCCAAACGTCCCATTTAATACACACACAGTGTACTGGTACAAAGAGTCGGAACAATAGACGACGCTATTATCTGTTCCCCATAACCAAGACAGGTCTATTAAAACTCTATGCCACAGTAGTACCGATGGTATGTCCATTTTCAGCTAAAATGTAAACATAAAACTTATATTTTGTAAGAACCTAAAATCTGATTTTCTGTGTATAAACCGTACTCTACACACCGGATTAAATACTATACAGAATATTGGACATCCATGCATAACAAAGAAATGATATGTATACATTGCTCAAAAAGATTCTCATAAAATAGAAAATTAATTTTATTAAAATAAAATTAAATATTAAAAACATGATTTTCAGTATACCAACCCTAACACACCTTGCCGCCACCTTCAGGCGACTCCTGTCACCTCATCCGGACTCTATTTTCGACAAGATTTATACCACTGAAATTCTCTCGAAATATAATATTTTTTTGTCAAGAAATATGCTGAAATCCAGTACCGAAAATGATTGAAAAAATGGCCCGAACCTCAAAAAATCCTGCTGCCCGCCACAACACTGCGCCACCAACTTTCTGAGGCTTTTTTGACCTCTTTCCGAACTTCATTTTTGATGTAATTTATATCAAAAGAAAGCTCTCAAATAGTACTATTTTCTATGAAAAATCTGCTAAAAACAGCTCAAAAATCGCCTAGAACAGAATCGATAACTTCTCAAGGCTTTTTTGACCTCTTCTCGAACTCTATTTTTGACATATTTTATACCGTTGGAAAGCTCTCAAAAGGTAGAATCTTTTTGTCAAAAGTGCTTCTCGAAAATAGCCTGAAAAATTGTTAGAAAACCGCTTGGAAGCTGTGTCGCCGGGCGCCACCGCCACCAGCCTGTTGCCGCCTGTTTGGGTTGTGATTTTGGTCCAATTTTTTTTTTAGTTTTTGATAGTATTTTAAGATATATTTTACTACTATTTTATGTTTAAAAAATTGCCCAAAAAATATCCCAAAAATGGCCCAAAAAATCATAAAAACTGCCGTCGAACCGCCACCGTCAAAGCTACCAAAACTGAGCAATTTTGGTGGTTTTTCCGCACTATTTTTGATTTATTTTTTATGCTATTTTTATTCATAAATACTATAAAAAAATTCACCAAAAAAACTGTTTAAAATCATAAAAAACTTACCGCGATTTGTGACCCATAAAAACTCGAACCACCACCAGTGCTGCCTTCGTTCTTTGATATGTTCAATCTATTCTTAAATAATCTAAACAGATATTTAAAAACATAAAACTAGCTATTTCATCGATCTTATGTTCTGAAGGCTCATATTCAATTTATCACGATCAACCCCCGTGATTAAAAAAATAATCATCATTCACACCATTCAATCAAACATGAAAAATAAACGAAGATCATAAAACTAGGATTAGAACGCCTGCAAAATAAAGTTAGCAACAGTTCTAAAATTACCTAATCCTGATAACCAAAAACAAAAATCAAAATGACTCTGATACCAATTATTGGAGGCAAAACTGTCAAGATCTTTATTTTTACAAACGATTATCTAAAAACGATTAACTGGGCGGGCAAATACCAAAATGGGCTTCAGATAAAACTTTTGATGACAAACGATCAAAATAAAATTCGTGCATCCGAAGTTAATTTAGAAGAATACATTTTTATCGGTCGAATCTTCAACTACGATTTGAATCCAAGTTGAAGCTCATGTTAGATCTTCTACTACATTCCCTTATGCTATTCTCGGATATAGTGTGGATTATAATTCTCCGTGAACTCATACCAGCAGAACTAGGACAGCTTTAGTCTTAGAAGACAAGTTATGAAACTGGTTCAGCCTACCCGTATATTTATAAGGCTACAGCAGGGACCTGGGGAATAATTATGAGTAAGACTTCCAATGGAACATAGACACATATCAGCAGTTTTTATAATTAAGAAAATCTTATAGTGGTATCTGCAATTATGAAAAACCAGCAGCGAATTTTATAATTTTCATAAAACATTGAATTACAGTTTACATCACTAAAGAACTATAATTGCACTCTGACCCATAATCTCAAGACCATATAGCATTGAGCTCCTGTTATTAAATACTTACCCTTTCTCCCCACGTTAAGATTCTCGATACTTGCTAATTAAATTAAATTACAGATAATTTAATTTAATTAGTATCTTGATATTCTTTAAGCCTTTTTGCTTAACTTATTTGACCACTAGATAATCAAATCCACTTGCAGGGTTTGACCCGGTTAAAACTTATAAACTTCCTTAAGGGGGTATTGTCAATCCCGATCTTTTGGGACATGGATTCCGTCAATAATTAATATTTGCCATATAAATACTACTGCTATTCAACTCACCGAGAATGTAGACCCATATAAGATTGCGCTCTCTAATGAATCAAAACAATGAATATTAAATATATACAAATCAATAATTATTTCAGGATTAAGAGGATAAGCACTATTCATAATAACCTTGGAGTGCGAATTAATTTATAAAATTAATTACCCCCAATGTCCCGTTCAATACACACAAAGTGTACTAGCACAGAGAGTCGGAGTAATAGACGACGCTATTATCTGTTTCTCGTAACCAAAATAGGCCTACTAAAACTCTGTGCTATAGTCGTACCGATGGAATGTTCATTTCCATCTAAACTGTGATTATAAAACTTATATTCTGCAATAACCTAAAATTTGATCTTCTATGTGTAAGTTGTACTCTACACACCAAATTAAATACTATACAGAATATCAAACATTCATGCATAACAATAAGGAAATGATACACATACATTACTCATAAAGATTCTCATAAAATGAAAAATTAATTTTATTAAAAAATAAAATCAAATACTAAAAACATAGTTTTAGTATACCAACCCAAACAATATGGTCCTATAACTATCCAGGCTAAAGGTGGCTTTAAGTACTTCATTAGTTTCATTGATGACTACTCAAGGTATTGATACATTTATATGATGCACCGTAAGTTTGAATACTTTGATAAATTCAAAGAATTCAAGACGGAGGTGGAGAAGTGTTTGGGTAAAAGTATCAAATCACTACGATCCGACTGTGGTAGAGAATACTTCTTTGGAAAGTTTAGGGACTATTTGTCATCGAAATGGATTATATCCCAGTTGACCGCACCAAGCAGTCCGCAGTAGAATGGTATAGCAGAAAGAAAGAATAGGACTCTTATGGAGATAGTAAGCTCCATAATGAGTTATTCAGGTTTATCCGATTCATTTTGGGGGCTTGCAGTAGAGACAATAGCTTATATTTTGAACTTGGTACCTTCTCAGTCAGTACCTTCTACTCCTACAAAATTGTGGACTGGGCGCAAGCGTAGTCTGAAATATATTCAGATTTAAGAGTGTCTAGCACATGTACTGAAAGGAACATGAGTAAGTTAGAATTGATGATAGAAATCTATTTCTTTGCAGGGTTTCCCAAGGGAACAAATGGTGGTCTATTTTATAATTCTAAGGATCAAAAGGTCATTGTTAGCACCAATACCTAATTCTTGAAAGAAGATTATATTATGGACCATAGGCTCAGTAGTAAAATTATTCTAGAAGAAATGAGAGAAAATACCAGTAGAACGGAAGAGAAACCACAAGTCACTGATATCCCATTGCCTCGTCGTAGTGAGAGAATTATCGGGACATGTGCAAATCATGAATAGAGTGTTGATGCACAGGATTCAGAATCTACACAGCGTGTTACTGCTAGTACACAGACACAGGTAGTGCCTCGCCGTAGTAGGAGGGTTGTTCATCAACTTGATCGGTATATATTCTTGGGAGAGTCTTTTGATAAGATCCTAGCAAAACTAGATACTGAACCGTGTAACTACAATAAAGCACTTCAGGACAAAGATGCAAATCTTTGGCAAAAGGTTATGAATTCAGAGATGGAATCTATGTATTATAATCAGGTCTAAGAACTTGTAAATCCATCCGAAGGGATAAAACTCATTGGATGCAAGTGGGTCTACAAAAAGAAGAAAGGTGCGGACCGAAAGGTTGAAACCTTCAAAACTAGGCTTGTTGCAAAAGGGTTCATTTAGAAAGAAGGGATCGATTATGAGGAAACTTTTTCGTCAGTAGCCATGCTTAAGTCTATCCAAATTCTCTTATCCATTGCTGCTCATTTCGATTACGAAATTTGGCAAATGAATGTCAAGATAGCTTTCCTTTACAGAAGTCTCGACGAGTGTTTCTATATGGTACAACCCGACGGTTTCATAGCAAAGCCCAGGAGCACATGTTATGTAAGTTTAAGAGATCCATTAAGCAAGCATCGAAGTCTTAAAATACTCGGTTTGATTAAGCCATTAAGTTTTATGATTTTGATCAAAGTCCAAATGAGTCCTGTGTGTGCAAGAAGCGTGACGGAAGCATGGTGATCTTTTTAGTACTTTATGTAGATGATATCTTGTTCATCGAAAATGATGTGGGGGTATTATATACGGTAAAAGTATAGTTATCTAAGCAGTTCGATATGAAGGACTTGAAAGAAGCCAATAACATCATTGGGATCAAGTTTGTGCGAGATCGAAAACAAAGGATGTTGGACTTATCACAAGCAAAGTATATCGATGATATTCTTACTCGTTTTAGCATGCAGGATTCCAAGAATGGGTTTCTCATTTTTAGGTATGGAATCACTCTATCCAAGGATCAATATCCTAAGACACCTGATGAGATAGAGAAGATGAAGACGATTTCTTATTCTTCGGCAGTAGGAAGCCAAACGTATGCTATGCTTTGCACTAGACCCGACATCTACTTTGTCGTTGGCGTGGTTAGCAGATGTTAGTCTAACTCAAGGTAGGAGCATTGGACTACGGTAAAGAATATAATTAAGTACCTAAAAATGACTAAGGATTATATGTTGGTTTACCAGGTAGATAATCTAGTACCTTTAGAGTACACAGACTCAAATTTTCAGTCAGACAAAGATTTTTGTAAGTCTACCTCAGGATATGTGTTTTTCTTAGGAGGTGGAGCTATTAGTTGGAGGAGTATCAAGTAGTCCTGCATTGTTAATTCCACCATAGAGGCCGAGTACGTGGCAGTTTCTAAAGCAGCTAAGGAGGCCGTTTAGCTCAGGAACTTTTTGTTGGATCTAGAAGTGGTTCCTTTAGTTCAGTTAGCTATTACACTTTATTGTGATAATAGCGGAGCGGTTTCAGATTCGAAGGAACCAAGAGTCTACAAGAAAGGAAAGCACATTGAATGTAAGTGTCACCTGATACGAGAAATTATACAGGAAGATGATGTTGCTGTGAGCAAGATTGTATCAGAAGATAACCTTGCGAATCCTTTTACAAAGAGCTTATCGGCTAAGACTTTTGATAGTCATGTAAAGGATATGGGAGTTGGATGTATGGCAGTATGATTTTGAGTATAAGTAAGAGATTGTTAGTGTTGTATACTGAAAATCATAGTTTATATTTTGGTTTTAGTATTTAATTTTATTTTAATAAAATAAAATTTTTATTTTATTAGAATCTTGACGATGAATGTATGCAATATCATTTCTTTAATGTTATGCATAGATAACCTTTATTCAATACAGTATTTAATCTGGTGTATAGAGTACGACTTGAACACAGAAGATCAGATTTTAGGTTTTTACAAAATATTAGTATTTGTTCATAGTTTAGATAAAAATAGACATACCATCGGTACAACGGTAGTATAGAGTTTTAGTAGGCCTGTCTTAATTACGGGGAACAGATACTAGCGTCGTCTATTGTTCCGGCTCTCTGTGCTAGTACACTTTATGTATATTGAACGGAACACATTGGAATAATTAATTTTATACTAACTATATAAATTAATTCACACCCTAAGATTATTTTGAGAGTGCTTATGCTCTTAACCCTGAAATAATTATTAATTTGTGTATATTTAATATTCGCTATTTTGATTCATTAGAGGATGCGATCTTAAATGAGTCTATATTCCCGGTGAGTTAGATAGTGGTATTAATTATGCGGTGAAAATTAATTATTAATAGAATCCACGTGTCGAATGATCGGGGTTGACGATACCCCCTTAAGGAAGCTCATAAGTTTTGATCGGACAAAACCCTATAAGTAGATTTGATTATCCGATGGTCAGATAAGTTAAACGAAAGGGCTTAAGAAATTTTTAGATGCCGATTAAATTAAATTGGCGGGTATCAAAAATCTTAATGTGAGGAGATGAGTTAAGCATTTAATTACAGGAGCTCAATGCAAGTGGTTTTGAGATTATGGCTTAGAATACAATTACAGTTTTTTAGTGCAGTGAACTGTAATTTAGTATTTTACGAAAATTACAGAAATCGCTGCAAGATTTTTATAATTACAAATATCACTGAAAGGTTTGATTAATTGCAAAAACCGCTAGATACGCATCTGGGTTATACTAGAAGTCTTTATCATAATTATTCTCCAAGTCCCTGCTGTAACCTTATAAAAATGCGGGTAGGCTGAACCAAAATTCATAGCTCGTCTTCATGACTAAGGTTGACCAGGTTCTATCGGTACGAGTTCTTGAAGGATCATACCCCACACTCCATTCAAAAATCGCATAAGGGAATACAATAGAAGGTCAGACAGGAGTTTCAACTCGGAATCAAGAGTTCGTAGTTGGAAAATCGACCAAAAATGTATTTTTCTAAATTAACTGTGGTGGTACATATTTTATTTTGATCGTTTGATATCAAAAAATTTTACCTGGAGCCCATTTCAGTGGTTTCCCGTCCAATTTTTTTATTGAAAAATCGTTTACAAAAACAATAATCTTGCCTCTAACATCAACAACACCATTTTGTTGAGGGATTCTAGAAGTAGAGAAATTATGGTTTATACCACTTTCATTAAAAAACTTTTTAAAATCATTCTTTTTAAATTCTCTACCATAATCACTTCTGATACTTGTGATTTGAAAACCTTTTTGATTTTAAATTCTCTAGATAGTTTTGAAAAAACAGCAAAGGTTTCATCTTTCTGAGCTAAGAAAAGCCCCAAGTGTATCTAGAAAAATCATCAACAATAACAAAGGCATATCTTTTGCCTCCAAAGCTAAGAGTACTTATTGGACCAAATAAGTCCATGTACAATAGTTGTAAGGACCTAGAAGTTGAAATCACCATTTTGGATTGAAAAAAACTTCTAACTTGTTTGCCTTGTTTACATGCATCACAAATTTTGTCTTTTTCAAATTTGATTTGTGGTAAACCAATTACTAATTCTTTTTCAAAAGTTTTGAAATTAAGTTCATGTAAGCATGTCTAAGTTTTCTATGCCACAACCAACTATTATCACTTAAGACAGCTAAATACTTTGTGTCATTTTTGGAAATATCATTTAGAATGAAAGTGTACACATTTTCATGCCTATGACCTTTAAAAATCACTTTGTTGTCAATTGAGTTTTTAATAACGCACTTAGCATGATCAAGGACAAACTTGTGACCTTTGTCACAAAGTTGACTTATGCTAAGAAGGTTATATTTCAAACCATTAACAAGCAAAATATTTTCAATAGAAGAAAGAGAAATTTTACCAATATAATCAATTCCTATGATTTTTCTCCTGCTATTATCATCAAATGTCATAAATCCACCATTTTTAGGCTTGAGGGATGCAAACATTAATTTTTTATTTGTCATGTGTCTTGAGCAGGCACTATTAAGATATCACATCCCGTCCTTGAATGAGGACTTGAGACACACTTGCAAAAAAAAATTAAGTTTTGATCTTTGGTACCTAAACTTTCTTGGGTCCTTTAGTGTTAGTTCTAGTGGGTGTTCCCTTTCTTGCAGTTAAAGTGTGTAATTTTCTATATAAACAGTGTGTAACAGTGTGTCCATGCTCATATTAATAAAAACAAATAGCATTGGAATTATTGGAGGATGCTTTAACAAAAATATTACTGAAAATTTTTTGTTTCTTCTTTGATTGGTATCCAATACTAGCTTTGTCAAAAACACATTTTTACATCCCAAGAAGTTTGTCCAAGTTTTCTTTTCTAAGAATAAACTTATGTACAATTTTTGTAAAGTCTTCAACCTTCTCATTTAAAACTTGGTTTTCATTCTTTAAGAAAATCACTTGGTTTGACAGCACACATTTTTTTTTCTTTTAAAGCTTCAATTTGAGAAGGATGAGGAAAGAACCAACTTTTTAAGAATAGCATTCTTAGCACCCATTTTTCTTAATTCATCATGCAAATCTTCAAAAGCAACTTGAAGTTCTTCTAAAGAAAAAGGATCAATGGTTACCTCATTTTCATCTATAGCCATGAGGCAAAAGTTAGCAATTTTATTTTTCTCCTTTTCATCCTCAGAGATGCTATCTTCACTCTTACCCCATGCAACTAGCATTGTCTTCTTGAACTCCTTTTTGAAATGCTTCTTGAATTGTGGACACTCAGTCTTCATATGTCCAGACTTCTTACATTCAAAGTATATGATCTCATCTTTCTTGTGATCACTCTTGAATTTTCTTGATTCTCCCTTGAACTTGTCGGGCTCACCTTTGTACCCATCTTTCTTGAAGAATCTCATTTCTCTTTATTTCTTATTTTTAAGAAA
This sequence comes from Heliamphora pulchella, assembly GCA_032270985.1. Classification (NCBI taxonomy): domain Eukaryota; kingdom Viridiplantae; phylum Streptophyta; class Magnoliopsida; order Ericales; family Sarraceniaceae; genus Heliamphora; species Heliamphora pulchella. The sequence continues at coordinate 14,526 of JAULJZ010163937.1, read as the reverse complement.
TCTTTTGAACTTTCTTATGATAAGGGCTAGATCTCTACTTTCATCACTTGTGGAGTCTTCGTCAAATTTATCATCAAGAATGGAAGATTTGAAACTATTCCTTTCTTGTTTTTGCTGTCATCTTCATCATCCATCTTGATATTCATCTCATGAGTCATGAGTGAACCAAGAAGTTCTTCCAAGATTAGTATAGTGAGATCCTTTGCTTCTTAAATAGCAGTCACCTTAACTTCTCAACTTTTATGCATGCATCTTAGAATCTTTCTCACCATCTCTGCATTAGAATAAACTTTACTAAGAGATTTTAGTCTATTAATGATATCAGTAAATCTAGTGAACATTTCAAAAATAGTTTCATTATACTTTATTTTAAACAATTCATAGTTATGAACAAGCATGCTTATTTTAGATTCTTTGACTTGGTTGGTTCCCTCGTTGATAACCTCAAGTCTATCCCAAATCTCATTGGTAGTGTCACAGGTGGAGATCCTATTGAACTCATTCGGGTTAAGAGAGCAATATAGAAAGTTCATAGCCTTAGTATTTTTTGTATCTCTCTTATTTCAACCTCAGTCCATTCATTCTCAATCTTAGGGACATGCCCCTTCTACTGTCTTAGTAGGCTTTTTTGATCCATTCATAATGGCTCTCCAAAGGTTATAGTTTACGTCTTGAATATAAATTCTCATTCTAGCTTTTCAATAATTATAATTTGTTCCATTAAACAAAGGAGGTCTATTGGTGGACTGACTTTCAGGATGAATAGGTCTAATACCCGTGGTTACCATATATGCTCTTAGACAATTAAATCAAATCAAGAGCCAAAACTCTGATACCAATTGTTAGTCCTAGGCTATCTAAGAGGGGGTGAATTGGGTTTTAAAATAATAATAATAATTTAAAAGTCTTTTATAAAACCTTTTAATTTCTCAAACAAATATAGCAGGATATATGATAGTAAGAAAATTAAAGAGGTTAGGGAGAGCGAAATTGAACTAGACACCAAGAGTTATAGTGGTTCAGCTTCTTCCAAGCCTACGTCCATTCCTCAAGACTCCCCATGAGAATATCTACTAGGATCGAATGCTTCACAAAGTGCATTCAAAAGCCTTTACAGCCTCAAGAAAATTTTACAAAATAATCTCCTGTTTGTTCTATTCTCTCTTGAGGTCTTCTTTAAGAAGTTCACTCACCCTCTTAAAGGATCAAAAGTGACTCACCCTCTATTATAATAAATGTGAGTGAATCAAAGATTCACTAACTATTTACAAATAATTGGAAATAAATGAGTTAAAGAGTGAGAGAATCGGCTAGAGGAGTAAATGAGCAGTTAATACTATTTGAAGATTTAGAGCTTTAAATTTAAGCAATAGAATAGTGTCTAGAGATTTGAAACTCTGAAAATTAACTCCTTATATTGCCATCTGAAGTAAATGACCATTGGTAGGTTAGTGGAGGCAATTAATGCTCTGAAATCATACCGTTGAAACCAATGCGAGATTTGAAATTCATCGCAAGTGTCAACTCAAAGTCCTTTAGTGTCGACACAAATTATCTAGAGCTTGGTTTTTCAAGTGATTGTGTCGACTCAGTTCATAATTGGTGTCGACTTTATTTCTATATTTTTCTCACCCACACAGTGGTGTCGACTCATGGAACATTTGGTGTCAACCCATGCATTACTACAGTTTTCTACGTGAGACTTTGGTGTCGACTCATATTTTTATTTATGTCGACCCAATTTATCACATCAGCTATGAAATTTTGGTGTCAACCCAAAAGCGTTGTGGCGTCGACCCATGAAATTACAGTCAGCCATGGGACTTTTATAGTCAACTCATCTTCATTCTGGTGTCGACTTAGAAAATCACATATAGTCGTGGTTGTTTTAGAGTCAACTCATCTTCATTTGGTGTCGACCTAAAACTCTTGTTTTCGAAGGGACCCTTTGTGTCGACCCATAAATCTTTGGTGTCGACCCTTTTGACTTGGATTCAAGAAATGACTTGTAGTCCTTATGTCAACCCATTTCTCTTTGGTGTCGACTCATTTTTTTTCAGAGGGTGTTTAGGTGTCGACTCGTGTGACTTTGGTGTCAACCTGTAGAACTCGAAGGATCATTTCGTGTCGACTCAAAATACTTTGGTGTCGACCCAAAATGAATCCCGCAGAGAGACTGAGGTGTCGACCCATTCTGCATTGGTGTCGACTCAAAGTGAATCACGGTCCAATACTGGAGGTGTCGACCCAAAATCATTTGGTGTCGACTCATTTTGAGTTCCTAAAACTTCTTAAGCAAAGGGGTTAAGGTGTCAACCCTAAACTTCATTTGTGTTTACACACTTGAGAATTTTAAGTTTGGTTTGTCTGATTGTGTCGACTCAATTATCAATTGGTGTCGGCACAAAATATTCTTTTCAAGAACACTAAGTGTCAACCCACTTAATGCAAAGTGTCAATACAAATGGCATAACGTGTCGACTCATTTGTCATGAAGTGTCAATACTTACCTTTTTAAAAATAATTAAATATAACCTTTATAAATCAATTTAATTAATAAAATAAACTATAAAAATCAACAAAATCTAATTAAAAATCCATTGGGCTAACAGTAAGAATCCTTGCATTATTAGACAATTTAGAAAGCCACAGGCCTAAGAGAAGTAGCATGGAAAGGCTTCTTAATCAGGTCATTCCTAAGCACCACAGCTCCAATCCTCAATTTATACGCCCATATTCCTAAGAAGGGTCTACTCAACATATCTCTCTATGCTCAAAACACCCACCACCAGGACAGGAAAAGTAATATGGGGGTCACCCTCGAATAGTTGGACAGGCAACTAGTCTTCAAAAGCCTCTGTAGTCCCAACCAAACTTGATCGAGGAGACCTCACTAGCTCTATGTGTACCCTTTAAGGATGAAAAGCATCTAAAAGCTGTGAATTCTTACATCCCTACTAAAAAGTGACTACTTCCCAGCCCACTAGTGGAACAAATGGGAAGGTCTTAGACCTCGCTCTTCGTTGGAAAATAAATTTGATTTGAACTTTCTATACATATTTATAGGTATTTTAATATAATATGTTCATGTACTCATAAAATGCACATATAGTTGTAGAGTGATGTTCATCAATGTGTTTGAAACATCATGAATATATTTAGTTATTAGGTTCATGTACTTTACTAAAGTCATGTTTGGTAAAACCTATATAAAGCCATGTACTTAAGTGATTTGAATGAAGTGGGATCAAATAATTGAGATCTAAATGATTCATCTTCCCTCTCTCTCTCTCTCTCGCTCTCTCTCTCTCAATCTCTCTACCTCTCGTGTTAGTATTTCAATTCCAATAAAGTGGTATCATTATTGTTGGAAAAGAATGGCAACTGTTTGATAGGATTTCAGTTTCCTTGGCTTACCAAAGATAACTTCGACAGTTGAACAATCTGAATGAAGATTTTTCTTGGTTCTCAAGATGTATGGGAGATTATACAAAAAGATTATGTAGAGCCACAAGTTGAGTGCACTTTGAGTCCTAATCAAAAGGACGCTTTGCAAAAATCTATAAAAAAGGATCAACAGGTCGTCACACTCATCCATCAGTGTTTGAATAATTCTACTTTTGAGAAAGTAGCTAGTGCAACCACCGCAAAAAAAAAAGAGATTATCCAAAACTGTCATAGAAAAGTTGATAAAGTGAAGTTCAATTTCAAACACTCATATGAGAGTTTGAGGCTCTTCGTATAAAGAAATCTAAGTCTGTTTCGGATTATTTCTCAAGAGTATTAGTCATTGTGATTCAAATGAAAAGGTGTGGTGAGAATTTGTACATATTCTAACTAAAACTTGAGAATGCGGCCACCCATGGCATGAGACATGCATGAACTATTTCCACAATAATGAAACTAAACGACCAACACATGATAACCCATGACGAAACTGAAAATGCATCCTTGCACATACATCAACAATTCATGATTTCACATTGATAAAAGTACATAACACATGTAACACAAGGCACAACTAGTGAAGCACTTGGTAAAAGAAGTTTTTATTTAGTGAAAAAAGTTCAGTCCCAGATTTTTAAACAGTCGGAAGAAAATATTTTTAAATAATAAATCAACTCTACAAATTACAAATTTTGTACAGTTGCTAGTTTACAATGTCCTATAAGATTTCATGAAGAACATTTGTTCCAAATCCCATAATAAAAGGGTGTTTTGACCACTGTAAGAAAGTATGTCTGTAGGCATTTTCTCCCAGGCGCGTTTGAAAGAAACCGGTTGTGTCAGATATCTATTGCTTTTTATAAAAAAAAATGCTCTTTTCTTTTTTTAAAATAGAGAAATCAAGATATTAGAAAAATGGAGTCGCCACTTGATTTTTGAGAAAAACCAAGAAAAACAAAAAGAATGTCACAAGTCTTTTTAAACGTAACCAGAGAAAAAGAGGGTTCGGGGGCTAAGGTACGAAAAGGGAAGGTATTAGGTACCATTTTTGGCTAACTATAAGGTTGACCTCTACTTTGTCAATGTTGGTTCTTGTTTTAAACTTTTTAAAGATAACAAATACATAATAGAAGGTTAAAGAGAGTTCATTCAAAAGAAAACAATGAAGAAAAATCCGAACTACAATTCTATGGGGTCATGTAACTTGGTTATCATATCTAAACATGTCAAACTTGTCGTTTGAGTAAAGCAAAGTGAAAAACATGCAATTAAAGATCAAATAAAACAAGAAAAGACCCAAGGGGCATATAATACAGTTTCTATCTCTAACATGCTATTTATAAATTATACAAAAAGAACAAAAGGGATTCAAACATTGCTTTTAAGCTACAGTACATACAAAAAGCTCACGGTCGTAGTAGCAGGATGTTACGACCATGACATAAGATGCCATAAAACACACGGTTGTAACAAAACACATGTACCCGCAAACAATAGGGGTTCAAAAAGGTCGCGACCGTGGCAACCAAAGGTTGCGGCTATGATATTTTTGAGGTCCAGAGAGGTTTTCAACATACGAGGTCCAAAGAGACTCAAATGGGTGGAGTGTACAGAATATAAACCACATCCCACTTTATCAATGCTGGATTTACTATCCATTACTCCGACAACAACATAGGTCTCAAGAAAAAATACATAGAACATTAAAAATGTGTAACATAAAGATTTAAACATGGTTTTCATGCTACTAGTCTCACAAAAAAGCTCACGGTCATAGCAACCGAATATTGTGGTCGTGACAAAAATGAGAAAAATGTAGCGGCCAAAAGCAAATATGTAGCAACTGCAATAATAACGTTAAAATATCTCACGACCATGACAACCAAGGGTCGCGGTCGTCAGGTTTTAAAAATCACATAAGCATTTTTATGTGTCTGGTGTACCGGTGAACATAAAAATGTATTAAAAACATGTCATTCTACGCATTACAAAAAACTATAAACATACTATTTTTCATAAAAGGCTCATAAGAACATGCTTGATATGAGTAGATTAACTAAAGAGAAAACAACAATAAATGAAAACCTTAATTGTGACACCCCCATAGAGAGAAAGTGAGGGTTTAAGAAACGTCACGATTTCCTAAGGATACCTAGTGTAGATAATCGTCTCGAATGTCCTCTCAGATGTAGAAGGCTAGAATCGCCAGGTAGTCTGTGCTATAATAGCCTCACTAATGCAAGCAAAGTCACGAACTAGGTCTGGCAGTATGTGGTATAAGTATCAAGAATATCGGAATATCGGGTGGGGGGAATAAAATCGGCAGAGTATCGGTATCCATGTGTTTCTCTCTTTGATTTCTGGGAATCAAGGTGCCTATTTATAAGCAAGGAGGAAATACATACATCCTCTGGGATGCTACCACCTATCCAAAAATGTGTCATACTCACGGTCGTGTCCTTTCACATGGCAGCCGTGACCTTTATTGTACGAACAGTGCCAGCCGTGACCTTCAAAGGTTGCAGCTAGGTTTAGTCTTTCAAAAAGGTAGCAACCGTGACAGATGAAAGTCACGTCTTGCTCTAGGACCACAAAAAGGTGGCGGCCATTAAGGTAAGCACATGGCCTGTTGTAGGATCATGAAAAAGGTGGCAATAATGAGGACCATGGATGTCGTAGCCTGAAGGTTTCGGTTGGTTTCTTGGGTTTTGAATTGAATTCTTGACTTTTCTTGCTTAGGAGTATCCTTAAGCATAATTCTCATGTTTTCATCATTGGGGAGCATTCGAGACGGGTGCCTAAGATCTTGCTTGATCAAATTGGGGTGTCAGCAATATCAAATTTGTCCACAGAAATAGATTTTGTCCACTATTTGGCTTATCAAACGGTATTCAAAATTCATGAAAGTTTCCACATAACTAAATTAATGTGTTGGAAAAAAAATCATGAAGATACCATTTCTAAAAGAAGTCCCAAAAATAGGGTTTTACCTGATGAACAAACTATGATAGTGCATGAATTTGAGAGAAAATCATTTTCTGCAAATTCTCTTGACCAAATCTCCTAAAATAAATTTTATTTGAAATCTAACATCCATATCTAACTGTGAACACGAAAATGAGGTCAAGAAGAGTTTTCTAAAATTAACTAAAAATATTTAAAGTGGGACCTCACTGTTGGTGCAAAACTTAAAAGAGCTTATATCATGGCCTCAACCCGAAGGCACGTGAACTAACCCGAAGGATAGATAGGAAAGCCAAATTAAAGGAAAACTTTAACAAAAGAAAGCTTTAGGCTAAAAAATCTCACAAAATATCCTCGAAAGAACCATTTGCGAAAGGTGAACCCAATCATATAGGAAAGGATTCCCAAGACTTTAATTAGAAGCAAAAAGTACAAGGAAAGAGGTTTAAAATAATGGAAAAGCATCCCCAAAAAAAGTCCAAAAGAGAAAAGTGAACAATTGCCTCCAACAGACAGACCGCTCGATTGGTCTTTTGCAGCCCACAGCAATTCCACTCTGCAACAGACAAGCCAAGAACAGTGTTTGACCACTCGATAGACTGATCGATCGATTCATCGAACAATCTAGCGCTGAACCACTTTCTCAAAACTTATTTCAAAAACTCGACCTCCAATCTTCAACCATATTCTCAAACAAGCATCCCATGATAATCAACTTATATATGTACGATAATATAGGACATGAAAATATCTCCAAACATCACAATCCTAGAAAATGCAACATTTTAATCAAATGATTTAAACGAAAACTACCGGTAAAAACCCGAAATAACAACCCAACGTCCTCACGTGCATTCAAATCATAAGTGCATGGCCTTAGGGCCTTACAAAATGAGTACCAACCAACCCAAGTACATCAATCAATGTGTGAGAAGATTTATATGTACAATATTCACTTACCAAAAGATATTTCTACAAAAGAATGCAATTCCATAAGATGACCCAAGAATGGTCTCCACGACCAATCTTCTAGTCGACCACTTTCTTTCCACTATCACCCGAAATGGGTTAAACAACATGAGTCGAGACTCGTAAGAAATAGACTAAAGATGAACTAATGGATGACATGTCAGGATGATTATGTGAATGCATCACAAGTTTTTATTCAAAACTAATTCCACCTTTCTAACAAATCCCATTCACATAACCAAGTTTTCACATACTAAAAATAGAGTTTAAGTTTTCTCTTTCCTTATTAATCTCAAACCATTTCAAGGAATTCACCACTGAAATGTTTAAACCATCTCAAGGCATTTCATACTTCTAACTCATCCAAACCTTCACATTTCCAATTTACCCAATGTTGCTCAATGTCAAGATTCATATACATTTCATTATTCTCAATCACTTTACCAAGGTTTTGCCAACCCAAACTAATTATTGATTTAATCAAGTACCAATGCCCGAATCGGTGTCTATAAACCCAAGCATAATTATCACAACCGGACTACGCAAGGCCTAAATGGATAAATACTCATTATATAGCTCGATACGGAGAACACATATTTTTGATTTCTCTCGAAAACATTGATGGATGGGCCACCAAGAGCACGCTTTTACGGGGATTAATCAGATGGAAAGGCCTACTATACATTGCGTAAGTTTTTGGACTTTCACCGATGAGCTACTCGAGCCCAACTTAATTATTCAATCAAATCACATGGTACATTAATTAGATCATATATGCTAGAACCAACACGATGTTAGAGGCAATACTGCCAAGATCATTATTTTTGTAAACGATTTTCGGTAAAAAATTAACTGGATTGGCAAACGCCGAAACGGGTTCCAAATAAAACTTTTGACGTCGAACGATCAAAATAAAATCCGTGCAACCAAAGTTAATTTAAGAGAATACCTTTTATCGATCGATTCTTCAATTACGATTTGATTCCGAGTTGAAACTCTTGTCAGATCTTATACTGTATTTTCTTATGCGATTCTCGAACGTAGTGTGGGCTATGAACTATCGAGAACTCGTACCAGTATAATCCAAATATCTTTTAGTCTTGAAAGAAAAAATATGATATATCATATAAAACTGGTTCAACCTACCCGCATATATATAGGGTTACAGCATGAATCTGGAGAATAATTATGAGTAAGACTTCTAGTGAAACACAGATACCTACCAGCGATTTCTGCAATTATGGAAAGACGCAGCGATTTCTACAATTTTTACAAAATACTGAATTACAGTTCACACTACTAAAGAACTGTAATTGCACTCTGACCCATAATTTTAAGACCTTCTTGCATTTAGTTTTTATTATTAAATGCTTACCATATCTCTCCACGTTAAGATTCTCGATACCCGCCAATTAAATTTAATTACTGATAATTTAATTTACTTGGTATCTTGATATTTCTTAAACCCTTCTGCTTAACTTATTTAACCGCCGGATAATTAAATCTACCTACAAAGTTTGGCCCGTTCAAAATTTATAAGCATCCTTAAGGGGGATATCATCAATCCCAATCTTTCGAGACGTGAATTTCGTCAATAATTAATATTTGTCATATAAATAATACCGTTATCTAACTCACCGGGAATATAGACCCATATAAGATCACAACCTCTATTGAATTAAAATAACGACGATTAAATATACGCAAATCAATAATTATTTCAGGATTAAGAGGATAAGCATTATTCAAAATAACCTTGGGGTATAAATTAATTTATATAGTCAGTATAAAATTAATTATCCTAAATGTCCCGTTCAATATACACAAAGTGTACTGGCGCAAAGAGTCGGAACAGTATCTGTTCTCCATAACCAAGACAGGCTTACTAAAACTATGTGCCACAGTCGTTTCGATGGTATGTCCATTTCCATCTAAACTGTGAACATAAAACTTATATTCAGCAAGAACCTAAAATTTGATCTTCTGTGTACAAGTCGTACTCTACACATCAGATTAAATACTATACAGAATATTGGACATCCATGCATAACAAAGAAATGATATACATATTTTGCTCATAAAAATTCTCATAAAATGAAAAAATTAATTTTATTAAAATTATATTAAATACTAAAAACATGATTTTCAGTATACCAACCCTAACAATCTCCTACTTATACTCAAAATCATGCTTCCATACATCTGACTCCCATGCCCTTTACATTACTATCAAAAGTCTTAGCCGGTAAGCTCTTTGTAAAAGGATCTGCAAGATTGTCTCCTGATACAATCTTGGTGACAGCAGCATCACCTCTCTGTACAATTTCTCGTATCAGGTGATAGTTACGCTCAATGTGCTTATCTTTCTTATGAACCCTTGGCTCCTTCGATTTACAACCACTCCGCTATTATCACATTAAAGTGTAATAGTCGACTGACCTAAAGGTAGCACCTCTAGATCCATCAAGAAGTTTCTGAGCCAAACGGCCTCCTTGGCTGCTTCAGAAGCTGCCACATACTTAGCCTCAGTGGTGGAATCAGCAATGCAGGACTGCTTGATACTCCTCCAACTTATAGCTCCACCTCCTAAGGTAAACACATATATCCTATGTAGACTTACGACAATTCCTGTCAGACTAGAAATTTGAGTCTGTGTACCCCAAAGGTACTAGACTGTTTGCCTGGTAAATCAACATATAATCCTTAGTCCTTTTCAGGTACTTGATTATATTCTTTACCACAGTCCAATGCTCCTATCCTGGGTTAGATCGATATCTGCTAACCATGCCAACGGTAAAGCAGATGTCGGGTCTAGTACAAAGCATAGCATACAAGAGGCTTCTTACTGTCGAAGTATAAGGAACCGCCTTCATCTTCTCTATCTCATCAGGTGTCTTAGGACATTAATCCTTAGATAGAGTGATTCCATGCCTGAAAGGAAGAAACTTTTTCTTGTAATCCTGCATGAAGGATATCATCGATATACTTTGCTTGTGATAATCCCAACATCCTTTGTTTTCGATCTCGCACAAGCTTGATCCCAAGGATGTGACTGGCTTCTCCCAAGTTATTCATATTAAATAACCCAGATAACCATACACACAAAGTACTAGGAAGATCACCACGCTTCCGTCACACTTCTTGTACACACAGGACTCATCCGGACTTTGATCGAAATCATAAGACTTTATAGCTTGATCAAACCAAGTGTTTCAAGACCTCGATGCCTGCTTAAGTCCATAAATAGATTTCTTAAGCTTACACAACATGTGTTCCTAGCCCTCTGCAATGAATTCGTCTGCTGTATCATATAGATACACTCCTCAAGACTTTCGTTAAGGAAAGTTGTCTTAACGTCCATTCGCCAGATTTCGTAATCGAAATATGAGGCAATGGATAAGATAATCCTGATAGACTTAAGCATGGCTACCGGCGAAAAGGTTTCCTCATAGTCGATCCATTCTTTTTGAGTGAACCGTTTAGCAACAAGCCTAGCTTTAAAGGTTCAACCTTACCGTCTGCTCCTCTCTTCTTCTCGTAGATCCACTTGCATTCAATGGGTTTTATCCCTTCAGATGGTTCTACATGTTCTCAGACCTGATTAGAATACATAGATTCTATCTCTAAATTCATAGCTATTTGCCAAAAATTTGTATCTTTGTCTTTTAGTGCTTCATTGTAGTTACAGGACTCAGTATCTAATTTTACCGAGATCATGTCAAACGACTCTCCCAAGAATATATGGCGATCAAGTTGATGAACAACCCTCCCACTACAACGAGGCACTACCTGTGTCTGTGTACTACCAGTAACAGGCTGTGCAGAATCTGAACCCTATGCATCAGGACCCTATTCTTGATTTGCACGTCCCAATAAATCTCCCACTATGACGAGGTAATAAAATATCAGTGACTTGTGGTTCCTCTTCTGTTCTACTGGTATTTCCTCTCAGTTCTTCTGGAATAATTTTGCTATTGGGCTTGTAATCCATAATATAATCCTCTTCTAAGAATGAGCATTGGTGCTAACAATGACCTTATGATCCTTAGGATTATAAAATAGACTACCCTTCATTCCCTAGGGATACCCCACAAAGAAACAGACTTTCGTCTTAAGTTCCAACTTACCCGCGTTCCCTTTTAGCACATGTGCTGGACACCCCAAAGACGAATGTGTTTTAGACTAGGCTTATGCCCGATCCACAATTCTGTGGGAGTAGAAGGTACTAACTTAGAAGGCACCAAGTTCAGAATGTAAGCCGCTGTCTCTAAAGTGAGTCCCCAAAACGAATTGGGTAAATCTGAATAACTCATCATTGACCTTACCATCTCCATAAGAGTTCTATTTCATCTTTCTACTACACCATTCTGCTGTGGAGTACCAGGTGCAGTTAACTGGGATGTAATACACTCTGATGATAAGTAGTCCTTAAACTCTCCAAAGAGGTATTTTCCACCACGGTCGAATCATAGTGGTTTGATATTTTTACCTAGACGATTCTCCGCCTCCACCTTGAATTCTTTGAATTTTTCAAAGTATTCAGACTTATGGTGCATCGGGTAAAAGTATCCATATCTTGAGTAGTCATCAATGAAATTAACAAAGTACTCAAAGCCACCTCTAGCCCAGATTGTCAAAGGACCACACACATCAAAATGAACCAGCTCCAACGGTTCTTTGGCTCTATAGCCTTTGACCGAAAAGGGCCTCTTGGTCATCTTATCCTCTAAGCAAGATTTACAGACTGGAAGTGCCTCCACTTCTAATGAACTCAAAGGTCCATCTACTACCAGTCTGTTTATCATTTTTAGATTAATATGACCTAAGCGTAAGTGCCAAATAAACGTTTGGTTCATTAAAGAAAGAACTTTCTCTTATATGGTAATGTAGATATATTATTCGTTTCAGTCAGTTGTAGTGTAGGAGAGATTGGAGTAATAATATAAAGATCATCTACCAATGTACCAAAATAGATAATCCATTTATTATCCTTAATAACCACAAAGTTATTAAAATAAACCAAATAACCATCTTTAGCCAATCCAAAAACGGAAACTAAGTTTCTTCTAATGGCGGGTACATAAAGACAATCTCTCAATATTAAAATCCAATCTCTACCAAACCTGAGAGTGACATCTCTTACTGCAACTGCTATTACCTTTGTATTATTGCCCATATGCATGTAAATCTCCCCATCACTAAGTTGTCGGGATTCCTGGAACCCCTGCAATAAATTGCAGACATGATTAGTAGCTCTCGTATCTACACACTAGGTACTGGTAGATAACACCGCTAAACATATTTTCACAGCCAGTGAATAGAAATTACCCTATTTGTTCTGCCTTCTGAGAAATATTGGGCATAACTTTTTCTAGTGCCGAGTCTGGTTGTAGGGAAAACATCCGCCTTTCGGCTTTTTCACACCAGTCCGTGGCCCACAAATTATCCTAGAAATCGTGTCTCCCTGTTTCTGAACCTTTTTTTTCTTTATGCCTTTCGGCCCCTGTAGACACCCCATTTTGACCCCGCCTAATCTTAGGCGAATCCGATGATAAAAACAGGTGAAATAGTGCCTCAGTACGATCCTCGGGAGGTGATCCAAGCTCGGTATTTGAATCCAGTCATAAAAAACCTTCAAAACCAATGAAATTGTACCAAACCATCGATAACTTGTTGCCTAAGTCACTGCCAGAAGTGGCGACCGCCATGTTCATTGTGGTGGCCGTCAATAGAACCTCTTGGAAACCATAGCCAACATGGCGACCGCCAACTCACATTATGGCGGCCGCCAATAGAACCTTTTCCAACCCAGCGGCCGCCAACTTGCATTGTGGCAGCCGCCAACTCCAAATGGCCTGACGTGTCCCAAAACGTGGCAACACCTCATTAGTTAAAGAATTTTATAAATACCGTACCCCGACGTACGTTTTCAACAAGGAATTTTGAGTGAGAGAAGCTCTACCGATATACCGAGCGATCCCGAGCCCCGACGCTGAAATTCTGCCGAGATTCCGAGTCCCTAATCTTCTATACCTACATTGAAGCCTACATTGCTTGGATCACCCCCCGAGGATTGGACAATTGGAGCACATTTCTTGACTTGAGGATTCCCCGGCAATTCAGGTACCTCGCTTGGATCCCCGGTCTTTCTAACCCTATTCTCTATCTTTTGAGATAATCGGGTTATATTTAATCTCAATTCATGTATTCCTTTTTAATTGCATAGTTAATCTTGTCATCATTTGCATTGCTTGGATCACCCCCCGAGAATTGGACAATTGGAGCACATTTCTTGACTTGAGGATTCCCCGACAATCCAGGTACCTCGCTTGGATCCCCGGTCTTTCTAACCTTATTCTCTATCTTTTGGGATGATCGGGTTATATTTAATCTCAATTCATGTATTCCTTTTTATTTGCATAGTTAATCTTGTCATCATTTACAATGCTTCATTTAATTTAGTTGCTTTAATTTCATTTATTCTAATTGCTTTAATTTCATTTAATTTGGTTGTTTTAATTTCGTAATTTACACTTTCACACTAAGCACTTTATTTTTTTCTTTAATTAATTCATTAATTAGTACTAACATCAATTAACAATACGACTAAATAATGTCGTTATTGTTATAATATGAAGCACTTATATAAAAATGGTTGTAATTATCAGTATTACAACCATTTAAATTCTAATATTTTATTCTCTTTTTCTTTCTTTTTATATTAAATTAATGTTATAATATTATTTACTTTCCTTTTCCTCTAATTAGTCTAATTTCATTTTACTAGCATTTCATTTTATTGCATTTCTTGTATCATTAATTTAATAGTTCATTTTAATTCTTAGCATTCATTTAATAGATACTTAACTTTCTTTCTTAGCATTTACTTTTTTTGTGTAATGTAATTTTAAAAAAAAAAGTCTTATTTCTTTTCTTTTAGCTTAATATAATTTCTTTATTAATGTGCCATTTATTTCTCCTTTCTTTACTTATAATATTAGTTTAAGTGTTCTTTTATTTTCTTAGCTTTATTCTAATATTCTAGCATTTATTTTTCTTTCTTATTTTCTTTTCTATTTTTCTTTTAAGCACTAGTTTAATGTTCCGGTTTTCATTTCATTTATTTTCTTTTTCTTTCCTTTTCAA
>JAULJZ010163928.1:17500-26082 GCA_032270985.1 Heliamphora pulchella | reverse complement strand
CCAAGGCCCTAACACGACCAAAACGGACTCACACACGTTCAACACGGCAAACACAAACCCACACATGCCCACCACGGTCAACACAAACTCCCACACACCCAATACGGCCAACCAAGATGAAAAACAACCTTTTTCCAAACATTCGGCCAAAAACGGGTGAAAACGATTTAGAAATCTTGACATACCTTCACTCTTTTGATCATAACTTTTTCTACAGAAAGAATTTTAAAGTGAGAGAGGTGTCATTGGAAAGAAGACTTTCGATGCTTCAATTTGAGTACAAGAACGATCCCATTTTGAGTCCGGATGAGGGAAATACATCAATTTTAAAAATAAATATTTTTTCTGAAATTGCCCAGACCGATCGATCGGTTAAAAGATCGATCGATCCGTCACACACTAGTCTCGGTTTCTTGGAAAACAGAACAGATCTTTCAGCCCCAAAACATGTATAAACCCTAAATCAAAGCCTTTAAACACCAGATATGATACCCATATGCATATCCTAGCCCAAGACTACCTCAAAGTCTCAAAAGAAACCCTCAACACCCGATTTCATCCACCGAAAACGACGAACAACGGGTTTTAAACCGAAAAATATAACTTTTACAGAAAATCAGATCTACAACAATCTGACCGATAAAAATACACTCGATTACACGTAGCACCCTTATAAAACATACAGGTCTAGAATCCCACCTCGGTAAGTTAAAAACTTGACGTCTCGAACCACGTGCAAAATCGAGCTTCGTCGGAATGCAATTCTATCCGGATGAACGTGTAGCCCACCGTGCAAAAAATAAGGATCCGTCGTTGGATCGCTGAAAACCGAGCCCCGAACCTCCGAGAACTTAGAGAGAAGGCAGAGAGAATATGAAAAAACTTAGGAGTTAAGTTTTGAAAATATTTTTTGAAAATATCTAACTCTAGATATTTATAGGCCTCCAAAATATCATTTTTTTAAAAATTTTTGAAATTCGCACCGTAACACCCCACGGCCCCCAGAACCTTCCCCACATGCATCTCTACCATTTAAATTCAATATAAATTTGTTACAAAAATTCATGTTATGATAATCTTGGATGGATTATAAGTGGTAATTACTATAATTTGTATATTTTTAGTCTTAAGTTTAAGTCTTTTCAATTTTCTTTTAGTTATTTTTTTAAGTTGCAACAATCTCAATATTATTCTAAGCCAACGAGAATTTTTATTATTTAAAATGTTAAATAATACGAATAAAATATAAAAATCAAAAGTTACAATCAAAATATACTGATTAAATTATAACTTTTTAATCCTAAATTATTAATTCTTATTTTACCAATTATAATCAAACACAAAATACTGAATAAGAAAAATATTTTATTGATAAAAAGTTTATGATATAGAAGTTAAAAGCTTGGTATATAAGTGGTATTATGTTGTATTTAATATTTTTTGTAAATTTAGTTTTGTTGAAACATGACTAAACATATTTAATCTACTTAAATTTTTATAATTAATTTTGTAAGTTTTTTTTGTCTTTTGTGACTTTGTTTTCAACTTTAACTAAAATGACTATATTTTTAATTTCGTTTTCTTATGTCGAATCGAACGAACCACAATAGTTAAAAAATTTAGACTATAAAATAGACCGAATGTAGCCTAACCCCTATTTGGCATATCTAAAAAGTTAATTTTTTTTTTAAAAAAAAAGAACTTTTAAGCTGTAGTGTTTGGTATATCTAAAAAGTCATTTACTTTTTTTATTTATTTTCTAGGAAATAAAAGCTTATATACATATACATCTGAAACACTCTAATATTTTTTGAAATAAAATGACTATAACACTTTAATTAAAAAATTAACTCTCTTCACAAAAGTAAAAAAAATCGCACAAATATCTCTAATACTATAACTTAAAAATAAAATGTAAGTGCATATTAGATATTTTAATGAAAAGTAAAAAAAAAAATCTACTATAAAAAACTATCCCAAATAACCTAACTTTTTTTTCTCCTAAAAAACTAATTCTCTTAATAGTCAAGTTTTATAAACATTCCAAACAGGACTTAAATCACCTGAAACCAAAACTTTTAAACATTCATAAGAATGAGTGAATGCACTTATACATCATTTTTATACCCAATAAATTGATAGGGAAATTTAGGGTTTTGTCCTGTTTTTTATAATAAAATTAGTTTTAGTTCCAATCAATCTTTTTTATTAGGATTAGTCATGTCTCAATTTTTATTTTTTGAAATACCCTTAAATCATATATTTAAAAAAAATTTTGACCAAATCCCTTCTGAAGTGGGAATAAAAAATTATGTCCCATAAATTTCTCCCATATCTCTCCTAAAATTTCACCAAAAAGCTTTCTCTAAAATTTCGCGTCATAATCATCACAATCCTAATTCTATTGCCGTCTTCATCCTCCGTCGTCGCCGTCTTCATCATCGACGTCGCAAAAATATAATATTAAATCATGAGATGTATTCTAAAAATTGCACTGTTGTTTCAACGTATCACTTTTGATACAACTGATAAATGTATCAATAGAATACAGACAGAAAAAGTGCAATGTTATTTAAACTGATAAATGTATTAGTTGAATATGTATTCTTAAAATTGCACTGTTGGAACAACTGATAAATGTATCAGTAAAATACAGACATAGAAAAGTGCACTGTTATGTGAACTGATAACTGTATCGATTGAATATGTATTCTAAAAATTGCACTATTGGAACAACTGATAAATATATCATTTGTTGTCCGAATCTGTAACTTGCACTGTTGTTACAACTAATACATTTATTTTTTGAGTTCAAATTATGAAAATTTGTAGGACTGCTAAACACATCATATATCAACTACCAAATATATGAAACATAAACTTATCAGGTACTCTGAAAAATGTATCAGATGTATTTAGATTCAGGAAATTTCACATTTGTTCTAACTGACAAATGTATTAGTTTACTTCGTATTCAAGAAAATTTACTACTGTTTCAACTTATAAATGTGGCAAAATAGGTTCTCAAAAATATCTCATATATGCTTCACCAAAACAACCATGATATTTTATCATGTAATTATGTAAGAAAAAAAAAACAAAAAATAAAAAGTTCAAAATAAAATCAATATGAACTACATTAAATATATGATGCTACAAAAACATAAAATGTTCCAATAAAAAACAAATATGAACTACCTTCAAAACATGGAGACTGAATCATTCGAGAAAAATTGATTTTATATTCACAAATCGAAAAAAAAAATGTTGAAAAAAACAATTGATTTCATATCCACAAATCAAAATAAAATTGCTGAAACAATGGACATATTTACATTTAAAAAATAAAAAATAATCTAATCTAAAAACATATTCATACCAGTCAAAATCTGGAGAGATTTCGAATTGTAAACTTGAAGAATATTTTGATCATAACAAAAATGCAATGAACGAATTCAGAAATGAGAGAAAATCTATTCGAAAGTAGTTGATTCTGAATAACCAAGTAATTGGCCAGCTACACTCAGATTATGATAAAAGTAACGAATCTTAATGACACTGTGCAAACATATTCTCTAATAAGGAAAATGAATTCGCAACTTTAAATTTAAAAATATTTAACAACTAATCAATTGTGTAACTTATACCTAAAATCAAGGGAATATAAACAGATAGATAAGTGAATATTATCCTATGATTTGATTGCAAACTATATTCAGGGGTATTAAATGCTAAATACATCACAAATTTTCATATGAAACAATGCATCCTATAATCAAGGAATTAATAATGGAAATGAGGATCCAGTTAATGAAGGGTATTTTGGACACAAAAATAATTAAATTTGAAAAATAGAACTAAACCCAATACAAAAAAACAAGTGGGACTAAAACTCTTATATACTTGAAAAATGGGACTAAAACTCAATTAATTCTAAATTGATATCGGTCAATAAAACGCGACATTGTACACGAGTCTGATCACTAATATTAATACTCTCTCTATTGTCAATATGCGATATATGATATACAATGTATTTTACGATACGCATACGATATATAATGTGATATGCGATACACGACACACGACACACTATATTACAATAAATACGATACATTAATCATTAATTTCTTAGAGGAATTTAATTTGTAAAAATAAATATTATTGAAAACTTTTGCATGGTTAAAATGTGGAGAATATTTCTCGGTTAATATTTGTGTGCGTTCATAAATATCTACTTGTTTAGTATTAATAATCCTACAACATTGATCTATTGCCACTACTATTGGTATAATTTTTTTTTACGAACAAACTAGTTAAGAATTTAAAAGTTGTAGATTAAAATTTTAAAAACTAAATAATATGTAAAGGTGATATAAAGAACACATTATATACAATAAATTCAATTTGGGTTATAAATTATAACAATGCATTTACTTATTTATACTATTTTATATTGTATTTCATATGCATTAAGTATTAATTTGTGTTTGTTTTTATTTTTGAGAATCATCTTTTTACAATATTAATAATTAACATTATATATATACATATTTAATGTTTTATTCTTACAAGATGTTTGTGCAAATTTATTTTAAATTTATTTTTAAATATATTAAATATCTTACGATACTTGATACGATACATAATTTAAAAAAATAAAAAATCGATACATAATATTCGTATCCTGATTTCACCATTGTGTTAGTACTAAACATGACATAATATTTAGGGCTTGTTTATTATGTCAAATATGATTAGATATAATTGAATGGATTAGTAATACTGAAAGTCTCACATATTTTTTAATATGCTAAAGGATTTAGATAAAATTATATAAATAGTGAAAATTTTGATTCATATTTATTTAGAATGAGATAAAAAATATGATAAGAGTTATAAAATTATTTTTAATCTATAAATTAAAAAAAATAATACAAAATGCAATACTAATAATATAAAAGGTACTTAATATTATTAATATAATAAATAAAAAATTAATAATTACTATTCGTTGAACTATTAATTTGAGTCTTACAATGTAAACATGGACCCATAATATGAAGATAATAAATTTTTTTTAGAACGCGAGCCTAACCTACTTAATTCAAATCTCCTTTTTCTTAATTTTTCAAAACAATCAAAGCCTTAATAATAAATGCAATTCGAAAAAAAATAATAATTGAATTAAATTGTGACGCTTGCATTTGCATAAGCACAACAAGTTTATACGTCACCACAAAAGTGGGTCCCACCTGCCTGAACAGCCCGCATTTTGTCGTTTTCCACCCTCTCTGCCCGAACTGCCCGTTATCTCTTTTCGCTCTTTCTTCTTTTCTTTCCCACACTACCTGTCCGGCCCGAAAAATTATTAAGCAATTTTAAAATAAATGTTATTTTAAAATTACACGCGATATTAGTTCTGTTTGGGTGATTAATTAATTTATTTATTTATAAATAAATAAATTAATTAAAATATAAATAAATTATTTTTTAAAAACTATTTTATTTGATTTATTTTTTATTTATTTAGTTTATTTTGACTTATTTATTTAAATAAGTCACTTTATTTGAATAATTTTTGACTTATTTAATTTATTAGCTTAAAATTTAACTTATTTAATTTCTTTGAATAGCGTAATTTATTTTTGACTTATAAACTAAATAAGCTAATAAGTTCGATTACCCAAATAGAGCCATTATTTATGTAAATGTTATTTAATAAAAATAAATTATTTTTATTTTATATAAAATATTTTTTATTACATAATTAAAAAAACATAACATTAAGATGACACGTAGCCCATTTGGAAAGATTATTTATTTGTTTATTTTTATGTTTAGTAATTTTTTTATTATTTAATTAAATATTATATTTTCAACTTTTTCTATAATCGAAAACGTTAGTTTTTTAATTAAATATAAAATATATCTATAGTAACAAAAATAAATTAAAATAAGCAATAATTAAAAGTCAATATTGTTTATTTTTATTTTTAGTAAATTTTGTTATTTGATTGTCAAATATTTTTATTTTTTATTTTTTATTTTATCTTATCCAGATAATTTAAAAAAATAAAAAATTATAATTAAAAAAATAAGAAATTCAAAAAGAGACAAAAAGAAAAATTTCTAAAATTTAACTCAGGTTCCGCTTGGCAAATGACTTTAAACTAAATTTTTTATCCTTTTGTTTAAAACTCAAAAAGTAAAAATGAATTTTGTTTGACATTCTAAAATTTTTTATCCTTTTTGGTTTTTTGTTTTTTACATAAAAATTTTCATATATATATATTAAAAATATTATAATTTTTATTATACACGTTTATTTTTAATAAAATAAATTATATTTTTAAAATTTTCTTACCAAAATCTATCAAATAAAATTTATATTAAATATAAAATTATTTAAAAATAAATTTTTAAAATTATAACAATGTTAAGCTAAGTTTTTTTATTTTTTAGTTTAAAATTATTTTAAACTAAATTTTTTAATTTATTATTTTTTGACTTAAAATTATTCATACGTTTTACCAAATAATTTATTTTTATTTATTTAACTTAAAATAATTTGAAATAAAAAATTTAATTTAAAATTAAATTGCCAAACAAAACCCCAAACAGGGCCCCAGTGCTCAGTCGTCCGGGCTGCAGTTGGCTTCGTCGTACTGTCGACGGTCTGCCGTCTCATACTCATTTCGGGCAGCCCAACCCCACTGCCCGCATTCTCCGGTCAGCTCCGATCCGCTTTTGTAGTCTTCGATAGAGAACCGAGAATTCACTATTCCCACATTTTTTTTCTGTTTCATTTCAGTGTGTATGCATTTATGTATCTATTTTTTGTGCGTATATTGGAGGAACAGACACATCTGGGGTACTTTTGAACTGATGAAGAAGCATGTTTCTTCAAGTTAGCTCGTAAAAAGGTCAAGCTTGTGATCTGAATCCCTCGGCTCTCTTCTTTCAAGTACCAAAATTTGATCTTAATTTCCCCTCATTTTCTGAGTCCTTTCAGAGCCATTTCATCGAGTTTTTGGTGTGTTTCTGAGTTTTGTTTTCCCCTTCTTTCTCTCCTGGAAACCTTGGACTGTTTGGAAATCTCGCTGTTGTTGTGATGTGAAAGAAGTGGTGATGAAGGGGGATTTGATGTTGTCTCTCAGAGATTTTCTGAAGTGGGTTTGGGTTATATCTTCTGATTTTTGAATTTGTTTTTGGCTTGTGTGAGGGGGTTGTGGATGGGCGTTGGGAATTTTGTGAGACTTTTGATGATATCTGGGTCTGATTATAGGGCTTGATATTATATCTGAGAGATTTCCTGACGTGGGTTTTGGTTATTTCTTCTGATTTTTAAGGGCTTTGATGGACTGTTTTTGAAAGTGAAGGACTACTAGGAAATCTTGCTTTTGGATTGTGTGAGGGGGTTGTGGAGGAGGGAGGAGGGAGGAGGGAGGAGGGGGAATTTGGAGAATTTTGATGATATCTGGGTCTGATTTTAGGGTTTTTGAAAGATGGGATTAGGTGTGGATGGGGTGAAGGGTGAGTCTTGGGAAGTGGGCAAATCAAAGACTAGGAAAAAGAAAGAAGGTGCTGTGGAGGAGGAGGAGGAGAAGACTGGGTGTTGGGTTAGATTGAGGTTTACTGGCTGCTGTATTTCTTCAAGATCTAAAGTGGATAGCTCTGTTAGTGGCATCAGTACTAATTGTGGTAATCCTTACTTCCTTTAGCTCTCTTGTATTTTGTGTTGAAAGTTCTCAATTTCCTCATTTCCATTTGATATGTGATCTCAATCTGGTTTAATTTACTTCATTTACTTTTATGAAGTAATTCACTATAGTTAGTGTAAGTGCATAACTTGTGGATATATCATATATGTATTTATTTTAGCTTCTTCTTTGTTATGAATCTTTGGAGAACACGGTGCCCATTTCATTGACTACTTCAAATTTGGCAAACGTTATAATAACTTGTAATTGAAAAGAAAAGATAATGGAAAATTAATACAAGATGAGTAGAGACTTTTACGTAGGATAACAAAGTTTGTTCTTGCATCCATAGAAAAGGATGCGGGCAATAGAGGTCTAAAGAACTTTAGTCATTGAAATTTCTTCAACATTAAGGCCTCATTTGTTTTTTGGATTAGGCGAGGGGGATAAGTGGCGGGTCTCACTTGTTTTTTAATACATCATTTGGTTGGCCGACTAAGATATGGGGGATAGTCAAGGCGCACATGTTTTTTAGTACATCGTTTGCATAATACTGTAATCTCTGAATTACATTGGATGAGCTATCTAGTGTATAAGAGATTTAATAGGGAATTACGGGTGTTTGCGGTTCGATTTGTGTTAGGCGTATGGAGTTTGATTATAATTTTTTTTGGGTTCAACCCATGACCTGACTTGCTCTAGAGGCATCACGGATATATATGGATTTTTTCTGAGGCTTAGTCCATGGAGCGGAGGTGAGGGCCGTTAAACCCAAGCCGAAGAATATTTTTTTTGACCCATTTTTGATTTCTGACCCGGTTGTGAGCCTTCATATTTTTTTGTTTCATTTAGGGTTTGTAACTTGTAATTTTGTACCGC
>JAULJZ010163928.1:0-15000 GCA_032270985.1 Heliamphora pulchella | reverse complement strand
TAAAGAAAAAAATAAATCTAGACCATGACTGTTTCAATATTTATAATTTCCTTGTACTTAGTTATGACAGAAAGCAGACCATTTACTATCTCCTGTGATGCAAAACATAAGAAGATCGAAAAGAGAAAAATTAAAGAAGCGATAAGCTTGGAAATTGGCTGGTTAAAGGTTTAAAAGGAGGGGGAGATAAAGGGAGGGAGTGTTGTGGGGAGGGAGATTGGAGAGGAGGAGGTGTTTTGGGGAGAGGGAGGGATGAAGGAGAGGGAAAATTGCAGATTTAAGAGAGAAAAGGGAAGGTGTGATACACACACACACATATACATATGTATATAGAACAGTAGGCTCTGTTGGATTCAGTTTGGTTTATGTTAGAGTATTTTATTTTGATTGAATACTTTCTCTTCTACTTCTTCCTTTCTTCATTTTCCTTTATATCATTTGTGTTATTGTAACATATATGATGATAATTGAAGATGTACTAAAAGAGAAAATTCCATAAGTTTGTAAATATAACAAACCACCATTCCCAAGTCTTCTCTCAATATGAAAATAACTCTTCCAGAAATAGATTAGGGCTAATAACATGGCACAAATTAATTACTGCCATATATATTGTTTGTGAATTTTTGTTAACCAAAATGTAGAAACTCTTTCCAATTCATCATTGTTTAATCGCCTCGGCTGTTTTGTTCACTCTGGCAGGAGCATGATCTTGAAGAGAGAAATAGGCTTCTCAGAGCAATGGTACCTTTTTTAAAATAAAAAAAAGAATTGTGATCCGATCTCGTGACGTGATTAGTTGATGGTTTCTATGTTCTAGTTATAAATTCTTTCTGTTTCGGGTTTTTGAAATTCCAGCTTCAGGAAAAGAACATGCTCGAACTATTCAGTGTTTTATATAAATAGATTTGAGGGGGAGGAAACTAGTTAAGTTCCAAACCCTATTTTATTCTCTATTTCCTCCTCCTCCACCATAAATTCTCAAACTCTTCACTTTGACTTAGTATTATAGTAAAATATCGTGTTCGACAAATACGTCTAATAATAAGACATCTTTGGGCAAGCAACCGAGTAGCTGACGCCACTTCGTTAGGGATGACATCATTATGATGTCTGCATCCGTACGGATGCTTGCGGCTGTCAATTACACCAATCAACTCGTCTCCTGCTTGATGGTGATTTGTGTAAATTTTGTTTGGAGTTTGAAGAATCTTCTGTATTTTTGAACTATTTTCGGTCGGCGCCGCTTTTGATGTTCGATCACTTCATATACGCCCCCTTCACTGTTTTCGCTGCTTCAAATCTGTCTTAGGGGTGCTGAAACTATTGGGGATCATTCGTCAAGTTAATTTGGTGTTTTAAGTCGGTTGGTGCTCGATTTCTTGCTTCCACCCAGTTGGCGCTAGGGTTTGCTCATGCTCTTTGTTGGTGGTTGCTCTTGGCTGTTGCAGGTTGCTCAATTGTTGTTGATTGCTCTATTGATTATTATCCTTGGTTTATTTAGTTATTTGTGCTCTTAGTTGCTGGGTTGCTATTGGTTTTTGCTGGTTGCTCGATTGGTTCTCATCCTTGGTTTATTTAGTTATTTAGCATATGGTTGAGGATAAATTAGTTCTGAAAGATGATGATATGCCACAATGTGTTACATCTAAGCGTCTCATTGGACTAAATTATTTGTGATGGGCTCACGTATTTAAAGTACTTTTCAAGGGCAAAAAGCGATTGAGTTTCATGGCCGTTGCTCCTCCTGCCAGCAATTCTAAATTTGCCGATTGGAAGAGTATAGATTCCGTTGTAATGGATTGGTTGTGGCATAATCTGGAATCTCATATTGCTACTATCATGGAATTTCGTAATACCTCCAAGAAGATTTGGGATTCTCTTGTTGTGACTCTTTTTCCAATCATAGTAATGTCTCGCAGGTGTATGAACTTTATGTGAACATTTTTACCACTAAGAGACATCATTGGGAGGATTTTATGGTCGCCTCTCTCTTATCTCGTTTGGATCCTGAGTAGTGAGGGTTTAATGATTAGATTCTTACTAGTGAGACATTATCCACAGTCGCTAATGCATATTCTTGGTTATTACATTCTTTGGGTCAGTTGTCAATCGGTTCTCGTTTCTCAATCCTTATTTCCGAATCTTTTGCGTTAATTTCCGGTAGTGGTAATCGTGGCAGTATTCATATTAGTACTCGTGGTGATCGTGGCGATCGTGGTGCATGCAGTGACTCTCGTGATGGTGGTCATTTAAGTACTCGTGGTGATCAAAAGTGGGATTATTGTGGTGGTATTAATCACACAAAACCCTTTTATTGGAAAACCCTTTTATTGGAAGAAGTATGGTGAACTCAACTATGCTCTTCAAGTTATTGATGGGCACTCGCCACTCTAACTGCCTATCACCTCCGCATCCTATAGTCAAGGAACCCTCAAGTAACCCCTACTCCTGGTTCTCATGATGCACTGGTTCTCATGATGCACTCACTACTTAGCTTAGTAAACTTGTTAAGACTGTACGCACAACTTGCCATTCCTCTTCCACTGCCACTTTAGCAAATTTAGGTAATGTTGCCTGTGCTTCTCTTTCATCTCTGTCGTAGGTCATTGATATTGGAGCCAGTTCTCACGCCTGGTTATGAATCTTTATTTTCATATTTGATTATTACTCAACTTCATATTGTCTTAGTTGATGGGTCATCTCTTCTTTTATCCTCTGGTCTATATGTGCCTAATTTCCCTTTCAATTTGCTATTTGTTAGTCAAATAACTAAAGTTCTCAATTGTTTTATAACCTTCTTGTGTTTTTTAGGGCCTCTGGAACAAGAAAATGATTGATTCAGGTTATGAGAAAGACGGCTTATATTATTTGGATATACCTCGCCCATCTATTACCACTGCTTCTGCATAATGCGCTTTAGTTTCTCCTTTTCAGTGGGCCATCCTCATGGTTTTGTTATCATTACGTGATGACGTTACGTAACGGTTTCAGTAACCTCTATTACCTGTTACGCTCGATTTTTCGGTGTGAAGGAAATTCACAGATGTAACGGACGGTACACCTTCCGTAACGGGTGTAACGGTGGTGTAACAGCCGTAATGGGCTGAAACGGCGTCGTTACGGCTTGTGTAACATGATTTTAGGTTGTGAATTTTTTTATTTCACTTTTTTCATCAACAGATCCCCCGTTTTATATTATTTTCAACCTAAAATTATTCATTGTAGCCCGACAATCCAAATACTACTTGGGCCTTGTGAGATTTGTCTTAAAATATCTTCAATTTCATGGCAATCGGCTAATGTCGCTCGTTTTTAACTTTATACTTTTGTACTGGTTCATTCTTCTTCTAATTTTGATTTGTTCTTCAAGATTCATATTTGTTAACAGCTGAATAACATGTTTGTTTCAAGATCTATGTTTCTAGAAGATCTATTGTTTATGAATTTAATTTTTCTTGTTGTTCACCAGTAAGTAGAAAATATGGTGATCGAGTTTTCAAGTGCTCAAATGTTTTGTTTTTAAGAAAATTGTTCAAGATCCACACTTGTTTACAACCCCTCTCCCTCTCCCTCCCCCCTCAAAACAAAAACTACTAGATATATACAACTTAAAGTTCAAACAACAATATAAATTTTGAAATAGTAAATTTGAAATTTAAATTTGAACAATAAATCAAATAATGTACTTTAACATGTACAATATTTTATAGCTATTAAAAATTTAAAGGCATTTAAGTTGTGCATTATGAATTTAATATGTAAATTCATTAATTACTACACAAAATAATTAAACTTTTAATTTTAACTAGACTATATAATAAAAAATTAGGCCATATATTGAAGTATGTCTAGAAAGTAAACAAAATTCTCTAAAAGTTTTTTGAAACTCCAATAAATATACTTTTGAAATAAAAACATTCGAATCATTTAATTTTTATTGAATAATGAAAAAAAAAAATTCACAGTTCTGGGTACCGCTACCATTGTGCTACTATTGTTATGCTCCGAAACTTTGTCACTGCTACTGTTATTGTTACGCTGGCCACTACAACTATTTAAAACTATGGTCGTCCTTCTTTGGCTAAGTTGAAGTTAGTTGTTCCTTCTTTGACTTATATGTTTTCTTTTGAGTGTGAAGCTTGTCAGTTTGGAAAGTATCACCGTAGTTCATTTCCTCGTAGTAGTCGTAGTCTTCAATCAAAGTTTTTTGATGTAGTCCACACGGACATTTGGGGTCCTTCTCACACGTTTACTATTATTGGATATTTTTATTTTCTATTTTTGTCGATAACTTTTCTCGCATGGCTTAGTTGTTTTTACTGAAACAAAGATCTAAGTTATCTTTGTTCTCTCCAAGTTTTATAATGAAATTCTTACACAGTTTGGACGACGCATTAGGATCCTTTGATCTGATAATGGTTTAGAATACATGCAATCTGTTATTGAATCTTTTTTGTGTTGATCATGGTATTATTCACCAGCCGAGTTGTGCTCATACTTCTCAACAGAATGGTGTAGCCGAGTGTAAGTATCGTCACTTTTTAGATGTTGCTCGTACCTTACTTTTTCAAATGAAAGTATCCAAACAGTTTTGGGGGTGATGTTCTTACTGCTTTCCACCTTATTAACTGTATGCCTTCTGAAGTTCTCCATCACCAATCTCCTTTCTCCTTATTATACCTTATTTCTTCCCCTTTTTCCATCACTCCTATGGTGTTTTGTTGTGTTGTCTTTGTTTATGTTCTAGATTCCGGTCTTGCTAAGCTTTCTCCTCAGGCTCGTAAATGTGTTTTTCTTGGGTACTCTCGTACCCAAAAGGGGTATTGATGTTATCATCCCAAATCTCGTCGATATTTTGTTAGCTCTGATGTCACCGTTTTTTGACCTACCTCTTTCTTCACTTCCACATGTGAGACCCTATCCTCTGACCTCATTTATTGTCCAGAGGGGGAGTTAACGCCTCCTACTTTATCTCTCCCGCTCAATCTCCCCGTGTTGCTGCCATCACCTTGTCCTTTACAAGTATATCAGCGATTTCGATATAGGCAAGTTGTCTCATTTGTCTCGATTCCTTCGTTTTCTATGTTGGAGGCTCTTACTCCCGAAGATGAAGTCCTTATTGCTCTTACTCGAGGTAAATGTACTTGTACCCAACATCCTATCGCTAAGTATGTTTCTAATGCGCGTGTCTCTTCTGCTCTTCATTCCTTTGCTAGTACCTTGTCTACTGTTTCTATCTATTCCTCTTATCATCAGGCTATGCTTCTTCTGGATGGAAGCACACTATGGGTTAGGAAATTCATGCTCTTCATTTGAACCAAACTTGGGAGCTTACTTTTTTTCCTTATGAGGAATAGGCAGTTGGTTGTTGCTTGGTGTACACAATCAAATATTTCCCTAACGGCTCTATAGAGCATCCTAAGGCGCGCTTGGTTGCCAAAAGCTACACTCAGACATATCGTGTTGATTATTTGGAGACCTTTTCACCTATGGCCCGTCTTAATTTTGTTTGGATTCTTCTCTCTATTGCCGTGAGTCTTGACCGCTCAATCAATTTGACATCAAGAATGCATTTCTTCATAGTGATCTCTAAAAAGAAGTTTATATGGATCAAGCCTTCTGGCATGTTGTTTTCGGTAGTGAACACTTTGTTTGTCGTTTACGTAAGGCTCTGTATGGTCTGATGCATTCTCCTCGTGCTTGGTTTGACCGCTTTAGCTATGTTGCTCTTGCCTTTGGTTTTCGACGTTCTATATTTGATCATTTTGTTTTTGTTTATCATTCTCCTAAAGGAACTATTGTGCTAATTGTTTATTTTGATGATATTATTCTTTTCGGTGACGACTCTGCTTGTATCGTTGACTTAAAGCGGCATTTAAGTCACTGCTTTCATTCCAAGGACTTAGGTTCTCTTCGATACTTTCTTGGGATCGAGGTTGCTGGGTCTTCTTGAGGAATTTCTATATCTCAATGAAAGTATGTATTTGATTTCTTATCTGAGACTGGGTTGTCTTGGCGCTCGCCCTGGTGGTACTTCTATGGATTCTATGGTTAAACTTGATTTTGATTCTGGGGACTCCTTTCATGATATTGGTTATTATCGTTGCCTGGTTGGGAAACTTATTTACTTCATAGTTACTCGACCTGACATTAGTTATGTTGTAGGAGCGGTTAGCCAATATATGCATGCGCCTCGTCAGCCTTGTTATGTTGTCTGCTTTATCTTGCATTATTTGAAAAGTACTCCTGGCCGCGGTTTGTTGTATCGGCTCCCTGTCTTGTTGCTTATTATGGGCTTTAGTGATGTTAATTGGGCTGGTAGTCGTTCTGACCATCGCTCTATCTCTGGCTATTATACTTTTGTAGGTGATAACCTTGTTATTTGGCGTAGTAAAAAGTAGATAGTGGTTGCTTGTTCGAGTGCTAAAGCGGAGCACTAGGCTGTGGCTCATACAACCTTAGAGATGTTATGGGTGCGATCTCTTCTACTTGACTTTGGCATATTTACTCTGGATCCTATGCAAATGTTCTGTGACAATCAGACAACCATTTTTATTGCTAGTAATTCTATATTCCATGAGCGGACTAAGCATATCGAAATTGATAGTCACTTCATCCATAATTTGTTGATGCAGAAGTTTATTTTTACTCTTTATATTCAGTCGGCTGATCAACTCGGCGATATCTTCACCAAACTTTTACCTCGTTCTTCCTTCCATCACTTGTCTTTCAAGTTAGGCATGCCTGATATTTATGCTTTAGTTTGAGAGAGAGAGTTAGAGTATTTTATTTTTATTTATTTATTTTTCCTTCTTGTAAAGGATATTATTGTAATATCTATTGTGATGTGTTTTATATAAATAGATGTGAGAGGGAGGAAACTAGTTAAGTTCCAAATCCTATTTTATTCTCTTCTTACTCCTCCTTAACCCTAAATTCTCACTCTTCACTTTAACTATTTAAATATTCAAAAAGTAGCTATTAAATCGTAAATCACTAGAATGATGGATGTTAAAACCAAACAAATAGAAATTCTACCACAAAACTGACTCTTCATGGCAGTACTTGTTCGAAGGTAACTTTGTGGAAGCACCAATCTGGTGACAACCCTACATCAAATTGTTTGCAGTCCCTTCCAAAGATTGAGTGACTGGGACCATCGTCAATAAGTGTTGAAGGGGAACGAGAAGGCATGATGAAGATATTTTAAGATTTAGGAATCTTATAATTTAGCAGTATCTTATATTTTGATTTTATTGATATATTTTATTTTTAGTAATGGTAATTTGGGTTTTTTAGTAATATTTTATTTTTGGTAGCTTTAGTTAGAGCTTTCCTAAATGCTTATAAATAGACCATTATGTATTTGAGTGAATGAGTTTAGTCTTGATATTGAGATCAAATATTTTCTTTTCTTTTGAGAGTGACCTTTCTATTCGTTTATTTATTTTATTTGTCCCAATCTTGTTGGTTGCCCGATGTCAAGTGGTATTGGAGCAAATATCGATCAAGCCCAGATTTGTGTCAGCTATTGTCTGAACCCTAGTTTAACGAACAAAGTCAATGACCATAGCAAATGCAGGTAGAACGTAGTCAACCATCTTGGACAGGTCGAACAATTGTCGACCTTCAACCGTCATAATTCAATCAGTCTTCATGCTATCGCTGTTGTTTGTGAACATCAAATGCATTCGCATCCCGTGATCCAACACATTCACCTTGTGCAGTTCCCACCATCCAGAGTTCGCTGCCACCTTCACCTTATGGGACTGCATATTGTGATCCCTAAACCTGACCTGAAACCATTGCCCAAATCAAACCTGACCCAACCCTTCCAAACCCAACCTATATTTTGCCCTATATAAACCTGCCCAAAACACCCCTTAAACTAAACAGAACCCAATCCAAAAATCCGAGTCCAACGTACCTTTTTAGCCTACACCCTATCAGCCCATTAGCCCCTCGTATACACCAATCCAAAACCCAAGAAAAAAACATTGCAGCTAATATATATGTATAGCAGCCAAAAAATTCTCTTTGTAGCAGCACAATTTAATTCTTGCTTTAAGACTCTACTACACAACCACGAAAACGTTTGTGTTGGCGCTAATCGAGTAAAGTAGCAAAAGCAGCACTTGTACTATCGAAGCCGATCAGGTTGCTTGGGGCTCAAAAAGGGTACTATTCTCTTGAGAAAATTGAGATTAATATTTTTATTCATTGAACAGTTAGTAAATTTTGTTGAAGGGTCTATGATTTTGGGAATTCTTTTTTTTTTTTAAATAAAAAGGAAAAAAATGAGTTCTTTCAAAGATAACATAAATACCATTCAAGTCCTCATGAACACGTTTCATGAGAAATCAATGATACCAATCCATAACAACAAATGTTTAGTGACAATCTCATACAACAAAAGCTTAAAGTTGATATATATATATATATATATATATATTTTGTAAAAAGCTCAGCTTCATAGAGATAGCAAATAATGGCTAAAAGGATCATTTTTTACTCCATTTTCAAGAAAACAAAACCTATGTACATCCCAAACATTTTAACTTTTTTTTTTTTATGCGTAAATGGTGTCGCTGATTACTTTGTAAAGATCAAACATCTATTAAATTTGTTAAACACAAGTAGCGACCCATGTAATGTGGCTAATTAAATTTTTTTTTGGCTTACTACAAGAAATTGAAAATGAGATATTGCCCGTATATGTTGACTTAGAAGATGCCTATGAAGACGCTTTAGCGGTTGATGTATATTTAGAGGAAGGAGACTTTTTGTTATAAGTTCACTCCCTCACTACCTATTCTAGCATTTGACTCAATACGTTGATTGTATTGCTTTGCCTGTTCATATGCCTGATATTAACGGTACCTTGGATGATATTTTCAATTATTTTCAACATCAAGGCATTGTAGTCACTTTGGTGCCTTAGTATCTAGCCTAGTCAAATATTTCACGTTAGCATCTTTTGGGCCTGTTTTAGCCATTCTTGAATGTGGATCACATGCACATTTTACTGATTTTTTTTAATTTAAATATTAGTCCAATGTTTTATATGGAGAATGTGGTATTTGATCGGGATACTTCAAAGCCCTAATTTTCTTTGAATTTAAATATTAGTCCAATGTTTTATGTGGAGGATGTGGTATTTGATCGGAACACTTCAAAGCCTCTTGTTTTGTTCAATAGTGTTTATGTGGACATAGCAACATTTCCATTTTTATTTCAAGTGTTTCTGTCGAGTCATTCGTTTTATGGAGCTTCTTGACATCAATAAAGTGGAAGTGAATTCATCAATTCGTTTGAAGAATGATGTAATTAAATGAAGAATGAAGGAAGAGGTCCTAGTAACCATAGAAGCTTCTCAGTATCATCTTGTAGAGGGAGTTCTTCATCGATCACATGCTATCGTAGTTGAATAAGAGTTCGACAACAAGAGTTTCATTTCATGAAATACTTTTATTTTTTTAACTCTTCGGAAGAGAAATTTTCTTAGCAGCCGAGAAGAAATGAAAGGAAACGAGAAGCATAGGATGGAGATATTTTAAGATTTAGGAATCTAGTAATTTTAACAATATCTTATATTATAGTTTTATTTATATTTTCTTTTTTCCATAATGGTAATTACTAATTAGGATTTTCTTAGATTGCAATATTTCATTTTGGTAGCTTTAATTAGGGTTTTCCTAGATGTTTATAATTAGACCATTATGTAACACGGTTATTCAAATTATGATACTGAGTGAATGAGTTTAGTCTTGATATCGAGATCAGGAGCTTTTTTTTTTTGTCTTCTTTCGTTCGAGTGTGACCTTTCTTTTCGTTTATTTCTTTAATTTGGGTTCTTTTTTTTTTTCAATCTTGTTGGCCGTCTAGCGTCTAGCATCATGCGCACTCCGCATGTTTCCCCCATAGGGTTAACTCTTCTGCCATGCTTTTCCGCAGATGGGCCCATTCCCCATGCCGTGTGCTCAATGTGAGTTATCCTCACATATAAACTGTTTCCCCATTAATAAGGCACCTTGCCAGCAACCATTGCCATCCCATCCGGTCTTCTCCTTATCTTCACCTTTGAGAAAATGCCCCCGTCTCCTGACAAGTGCTCACCATCATCCTTCCATTAGGTCCACTCCAGCCGCATCACCTCCATCTTCCTACAGTACTAAAACTTCCTGTGATTTCTTTCATTTTCTTTTGCACATGTATATGCTGCATCTTCTGCTGGAAGCAGTGAGAAGGTTGTTTACTGTGTAGTGCCGCTCTACCTGAAAGCTTCACATAAATCTGATTAGTTTGTCGGGAAATTTTGATAATATTTGATTATCAATTTCGAGATGAATATTGTCCTACATGGTGGTTAATACCTAATTATTGAGTGCATCATCAAGATGGTAGCATGAAAGCCTGCTCTCTCTCTCTCTCTCTCTCTCTCTGCTATTTTTCCTTTTTTGTTTTTTTCAATTACTGATTATAACTATTCTTTGCAGGGTCCCTACCTCTTCCATGGTCCATCAGGATGAAAATTGCTCTTGGTGCTGCAAAGGGCCTGGCTTTTCTTCACGAGGAAGCGGAAAGGCCAGTTATATATCGAGATTTTAAAACTTCCAACATCCTATTAGATGCAGTATGTAATAAAATCTTTGGAAGATTGCATTTCTTCTCAAATTTCTTCATTTTCTGATAAAATGTCATTTCAGGAATATAATGCCAAACTTTCTGATTTTGGACTTGCCAAGGATGGTCCTGAAGGAGACAAGACTCATGTCTCTACACGCGTAATGGGAACTTATGGTTATGCAGCTCCCGAATATGTGATGACAGGTAAATGTAGTTGGTCTGTGATAATTAGTGGATTATACAGGACTTATGCCTCTACTCTTTGGCTAGGTAACTCGGCCGGCCTTTCTAGCCTGTACAATTTGTATTCTGGTCAGCTGCCTTCTGTGGATTCTCCACGTCGCTTCTTATGTTTGGTGGAAATTACAATAAAATAAAGAACCTTATCCCATGTGAATTTAATTATGTTTTCTTTTTATCTAAAATTTCTACGAAATTTGACTGATGCAATGTTGGAATTCACATTCCAACTGAATGCTCTGCACCTACAAAGATTTGAACTGTTATGGTTTTTGTTACCTTGAATGCGTAGGCTTTGTTTGGTGAAGAGACTTTTTGGCTTTTTAGCTAAAAAGGAGAAAAAAAAAAAAGCAATGTGATCGTTTGTCTTGTCCTAAAAACTTGAAAAGTCAACTTTTTAAGTTTTTTGCTGTCCAGCTCAATACCAGCAGGAAAAGTCAAAGTTGTCCTTATTACACATTAGAAGTCAATTCTAATACATATTAATGAATGCAAATACTGTTATTTTGATACCAAAAAAAAGTTTAAAAGCTATAAACCTAAGTTATCAAACACCTACCTTGTTAGCTAAAAAACTAAGTTACCAAACAACCTATCTCTTATTATTTTTTTTTTTAGCAATAAAAGCAAAAATTTCAAGAGAAGTAGAAAAGCTTTGGGTTACCAATCAGGCAAGTAGGTTGTCTGTTTGCCTTATCTAATGAGTGCCCTTGGCATTCTGAATCTCAGTGAGTGAAAGTTGATATTTTGAGGAAGCTTCAAAGAGAAACCTTATTCTTGATCTTGCTTTTGTCAATTACGTCTAGTGTTAAACGGTTTAAGCAAAATGTGACTATCATTTCCCTATAATTATTGATATATGCAATTTCACGTGTTGGCAACAGGTGTTCTTCCCTTGAGCAGGTTTGTTTATCATATAGTCGTATTTTAGGGTACAGCAGAGTTCAGAGTTCGATTAGACACAGATGATAATTTCCTTTTTATTTTTTTATTTTTTTATTTTTTTTATTTTTTAGAGAGTCAATTTCATGGGTTTCCATAAGCCACTCATTTGATTTTTTTTTGGGAGGGATTTTTTATTTTTTGGGGGGGGGGGGGGGGGGGGGGGGGGGGAGTTGTCATTTCAATCCAAACACAAATTAGAAGGCCCTATTTTCAATACCTGTATTAAATTATGGCTGCTTGTGCTCCAAGCTTTATGTTAACAGGGCGAGAATACGGTAACCTTTAAACCTGTATTTTGAACATGACATTTCTTTACTAACCTGGTTAAAAGAATTTCCGGATGTCAATAGTACTTGGGATGTGAATCAAGATGGATTTTGATCTCATATTTTTCTGTCAGGACATCTTACATCAAGGAGCGATGTTTACAGCTTTGGTGTGGTTCTGCTCGAAATGCTGACTGGCAGAAGATCGATGGACAAAAACCGGCCCAATGGGGAGCACAATCTAGTTGAGTGGGCGAGACCGCATCTAGGAGAAAGAAAACGGTTTTACCAACTAATAGATCCCCGGCTTGAAGGACACTTCTCGATAAAAGGTGCCCAGAAAGCTGCACATTTGGCGGCTCGCTGCCTCAGCCGCGATCCAAAAGCCCGACCTCTGATGAGTGAGGTTGTCGAAGCCTTAAAGCTGCTGCCGAACCTTAAGGACATGGCCAGCACATCGTATTACTTCCAGACGATCCAAGGTGACCGCATCGCCTCCAGTCCAAATCCTAAAAATGGTATAAGAACACAGGCCGGATCGTTTTTGAGGAATGGCCAGCAGCATCCGAGGAGCCTTTCCATTCCAAATGGTTCTCGGGCATCTCCGTATAACCACCAGTTCCCCCAGAATTCACCAAAACCTAATGGTAAACCCTAGCATTGGATTTTTTGTTTTTTCTGCTTCTTTTTGTTCTTTTCAACATTTTCTAGGAATTGAACTTTAAAAGAAACAGAGGTTGCATTATAATGTTTGTGATCTTTAGGAGTTGTCCCCAGGGAGAGGGGTGGGGAAACCAATTTGTTCGCCCACCTCACAAGGTGGGTGAATCTTACTCACTTTTTCATTAGTTTAAACCGTGGGTTTTACATGCAAATGTATTATGGACTCTACAATTTGAACTAATGAGAGTGTATTATTCACCCACCTTGTCAGATAGGTGAACAAAATATGGTGTTGCAGGTTATGGAGGAATCAGGAATCTCAATCACATGCTTACTTGACTGTTAAATGTTAAGGATAATGTGCAGAATTGCTTTTGCTAACTCGTGTATTTGCCATCTCTATCAATCAAGATCTTTTCTTTGAGTCATATTTCAGACTTTCGAGTCATATTTCAGACTTAAATCTAGATCAAGATCTCAATTACGTTGTACGATATATTGGGTGTAGAACAAACAAATAAATAAATAAACAAATGAAAGGAAAATAAGAATAAATGAAAGAAAAGGAAAAGGAAAAGGAAAAGGAAGATTTACTATATACACCATGCTTCTTATCTTTTAATTGAGTCTTGGTAATTATGAAATCTTTTTATGTTTTATCCTTGAATTCTTTAAGTTTGGGAGAAAATTGAGGATATTTGATTTTGTCTTTCAACTCCTCCGTCTCTCCAAACTTTTCTTTTTCTCACCTTCCTTAAGAACCAAATGGGGCCCGAGGCCTTATTTGTTTTGAGGGATTGGGGGAGAGTGGATTGAACTCTCAAACAAGGTTAGCTCACTAAAAAAAAAATTGTTTATTTGGTATTGCGAGTTTTAAGTTTGTATTGCGAGACTCGAACTAACTATTTAATAAATGAGAAATTGTTAACTTTTATTTATAATATTAACAATATTAGGGTCCTATTGGTATTATTAGTAATAGGTTTTGGATTATCTTATATTTTTATCTAACTTTTATAAATAATTTTAAAATGCTTATCTCATTTTTTATTCTACTCTAACCAATTTTTTTTATCACACTTTACTCTAACCAAATATGAATTAAATTTTTTGATATAATTTCATTTGTAATTTTTTGGTATATAATAAAGAGATTTTGGCCGAGGTTCAAATATCAGTTGATATTTAAAGATTAGTCTCGTATTAAATTTTTTTACTAATTCTAGTCCTAAACAAATGATATCTTAATAAAACACCCTTATTAGATAATAGATTCAATCTTGAAATATGACAAATGAATAAAGATCTTATAAGGATCGGATAATATTTGAAAGTTATCGTAAATTACATGTTCAATATTCAGTTATCAAACATAACAATTTATAATCATGATAGTCAACCAGATTATCAAAAGTAGATGTTTATTTGCATGGAATAAAAAAGAAATAGTCAACAATTATAGCATCAATATTGTGTTGGTTTTAGTGTTGTTAATAACTTGAAATAGGCTTTTTTTTTAATTTTTTTACACGTTTTATATAAAGAAGACGACTATCTTCTTATAATGATAAATTTAACAATTTTTCTTTTATTATTGGTTCCATTCATATTGGATACGAATCTTTGTTTTACTATGGATAGAAATGATATTTCTATAAGTACTGATACAATATCATTCTAAGTACTGATATAATTATCAGTACTAAAAAATTTATACTGATATAATTATTAATATTAATACAATCTCATTTTAAGTTGATTCTTGTTTGGTGGAATACCAAATCACCCCATGTTTACTAGATGGATAAAAATTTCATAATAATTGAATAACATTTAAAAGTTATTGTAAATTATATTTTTCATATTCGATTACCAGATATAATTAATCTACAATTATACTAGTTAATAGAATTACTAAAAACTAATGCTTATATACATAAAAAAAAAAATAATCTTATCTTTTAATTGAGGAGAAATCAGTCATAATAAGTCCTAAGTGCTCAATATTTCCCTTCATGGCATAAACATCCAAACTCAGTATTGGATAGTCATCCAAACTAAGTGACCACTGAGTTTGCATATTTTATGGCAAAAAATAATTATTTGACCAAAATGTACACCGAAAGTCAATGACATGTTGGATAGTTTTTTTTGGAGGCTGAAAAACTTGTCCCACTGTTGCCTAATGGTAAGTTGCAATATCAATCGATTTTGGACCGATAATTGAGATAGAAAGATCCCAATCCATCAGTTCCTT